>SNQJ01S0034584.1:114371-134679 GCA_010110895.2 Picea sitchensis
TTCCATTGCTTTGCAGTTAGAGGCGACCTTATGAGATTATGTCATCCTGAACAAAAGGGTAAAATGAGGTTAATAATGATCTTGATCGATTTGGAAGGGTTTTATGGGGCCTAGACTAGTACATTTACCATCTATCATCATCAAGATCAATTTCACACAGTTCGCTCTTGGTTTCATGATATTTCGACCATTTTTCGTAATTTTGGGTTATTATTGAGCATACTTTAATTAAATACAGTAAATGTATTATATGGATCATATTATTTGATGGAATACCTTCGTGTAAATAATCGTTGGAATTGGGATGAAAATATCTATAGGTTGGGATGATGAAAAAGAGACTTTGGTGTCTGAGAATGTATTAAAATCCAATTAGTCACTTTCCGACATTAAAAACGGGTTAATAAAAAGGGGTGTTTTAAGTGAATTTAAGTTTATAAAGTCACTTTACTTTATTAAAAAGGTAAAAGGGTCCAAAAGGGCCAACAAAGAGTTAAAAAGAGAATGAGGGAATCCTTTCTCTCATTATTCACTTGTCATTTCTAAAATTGTTTTGAGAGATCTCTCTATAGCTTTGGCTCTTTGGGATGGAAACCCTAGAGAGATTGGAAGATTGGTTTCGGTGGGGAAACTATCCACCCTACCTAGTCATTGAGAAGAAATAATCCATATATTCTTCTTGTGCTTCATTTTTTGATGAGATTTATCTTTCTGGCCTAGTAATTTTTTTGGTGGCTGAGTCCATTTGGGTATGGGTCAAATCCCTTTGGGGGAGGCCAAGTTTTAGTTAAGGGAAGTTGAGCTAAGGATGTGGTTTATTTCCCTGAGTGTGGTGGTCGATTTATTTACTTGGGTGGTCACGGTATTCTTGTTGGGAACACTACATGCCCTAGAGGTTGATTTGTTCATTTCATGCATGATATATCTCTTTGTTGGTTGATGTATTGGTGTGGGAAGTCGCCATCTTCAAGAGACTGAACTCTGGAAATGAAGCCATCCATTTCTAGAAAATATTCTTCTCCGTGGAGGTCAATCTATCACTATGGGTCGAGTAGATACTATATTAGTCGAGTGTCATGCACTTAGACTGTTTTTTTCTCATCTTTTCCATAGCTACAACATCTACATATCACTAGGCATGTTCTCGGAATGGTTCATCTAATGATAAGAACAAAAATTGTCCATACCGAAATCATAAAGATTTAAGGTGAGTCTTGGAGTCTCTTATGGTTTAGGAGGATTGTTTTTCTTTTTAAAGAAAGAGAAGAAAGATTTATGCTTAGAGGATCCTTCACTGACATTCTTCTTAAGAAATACCACTTCATTGGATAGATTCTTGACTAATTTAACCACACTATCTAAGTTCTTGGGTTCCTTTTCAGGAGGCTTGGTCAGGAATAAATGCTTCTTACCTGCTAATTTTTTTTCCTCAACTGTGGGGTGTCTTCCTAGAGAGAGCATTTATTTTTTCACTTCCTTGGCTTCTTCAAAGTTTTGTGCCAACATAGGTCTACCAAATCTCTTAACAAACATTCCTATGGAAGGGTATAGATTGGAGGTATAGTATTCTACCATTAATGCTTCCACGGGGGTTGTGTTAGCAAGGAAATTTTTCAGGATAGTAGTGAAATGTTGATTGAAAACTTTCACTTTCTCTTTCTTTTCCATTTTAAGAGCCATCGGTTCTTTGAACGATGTTTCAAGGGTTTTCTCATCTCCACCAAGGAAATATTTCTCAAAATTATCCCAACTCCTTATAGATCCAACCAGGAGATTATAGTACCAAGTGGATGCCTTGTTCTTGAAGGTATAAGGGAATAATATACAAACTACGTATTCGTGATGGACATTGAGGAGCCAGATTTCTAAGTAGAATTTCTTAATGTGGTCTTTCGAGGAACATGAATTATCTGAGTCAAACTGAGGAAGAAGTATTTCTAGATGCTTGGGAAATTCATGTATTTGTCCGGGCATATTTAAGGCTCCCTGAGACATCCATGATGGGATGACATTCTGATTTCCATCCATGCATGGGTTTTTATCTTCGTCTTCTTCATGTTTAAAATGAGGTTCAGAACCGAAAGGATTAGAGCTTGGAGGAGTAGGAGGAATTTGAAGGTTGTCTTATGGGAATGTTATCATAGGTCTAGACATGCGATTATCGAGCATTACCGCCATCCATATAGTTCAGGCCCTCCTTCTATTCCCAATTCTATTGAGACGGGAAAAATTCCTTTCAATAGATAGGGGTTCTCCCTGGTATGATATCCCAACTAGACTTCGCACCATTTGGATTAGGAGACTCATATGAATTCTGGCCCGATTTTGATTTATGGGTTGGGGGTTGAATGAATGGTTTAATGCAGGGGTATGAAGATGCAGACTAAACTACTTGTGAAAATAAAACATATTCTATCCAATCGTAGCTAGGAGAAACTATGGGTAACCAATGAATAGATAAAGATGCTAGTAATCCCTACAATAAATTTATTTCAAATAGATGTTAGAGAGAAACAAATATTAATAACATAAATGTATGAAAGAATAACCAGATAATTCTAAGTTATACACTCATATACATGAACCTGCTCATCTTCTTAGAACAATTAATAAAAGAGAAAGACAACAACTGCAAAAAAATTATATTCACAAAATAAAATTCTATATGTGCAACGAAACCCTTACAGCTCTTCCAGATAAGCTAGAATTTACTTGAAATAGTCCAAATCAAATAACCATAAGAGAAAAAGTTTTTCTCTCAATTTAATTGGCCTTGAGGGATTCTCAATATTATTCTAAAAAAAAATAGTTCTCCAAAAATTACAAATTTGAAGATCCCTTTCAAAGTGGATCTCTTGCTTCCTTTATAGTTTCCTAAGTAACTTCATATTAAGGGTTCTTGAGTTTTACAACAAGCAATTACATGTATTTTCATATTCCCTTTTAAATTTATTTGAATAGGTTACAATAGACATGAAATTTGTAATGATGATAGAAAAGAAAAAGAAGGGATGGAGTGAGAATAGTTTTGAATTTCATTATGTCCCCCCATTATTTATTTTTATCCCTTAACTAAGCTTCCTAGACTTCACGCTGTCTTAAACTAGAAACAATTATGTGAAAGAGTAATGACTCCAAAGTGACCTCATGAGCTGCTCCATTCTATGAGAGGGTCTTCATATCTCTATTTAAATTTTCCATGAATTCCTGGATCATGGTCTAGGCCCTTGTTGGTTTCACAAGATGATCATTCATTAAATCTATTGTCACTTTGGTCACAACTTTAGCATCTATTTGTCTTAGCTTCATATTATATTCCACTAATGATAAACCGTGTTCATCATTATTCAACTTACCCAACTCTTCGATCTGGCGAAGAAGGATTGTTTGAGCCAAAATGTACGTTTCTTTGTGCACATGGGCACATATTCAGAGTAAATTCCTCAAATCCTTTTTTATTTTTTCCCTGGCTTGCTGAAAATTGGCAAGTGTAGTATAGTTGAGATTTCTCTCCCACTTTGTTATGCATGTCAATTATAGTAGATCGTCATGGTTTTTCGTAATTCACCGTTGTATCTCATCCAGACATTCTCTGATCGCGGTGAACTTTGTGTTCTTGGTTTGAGCTATGTTGTGTTGATCCATAATATGGTTGACTATCTGTTGGAAAACTTGTAAATTTGAGTACATATTGGTTGTTAAATTATGTATTTTTATCATAATTCATTTTTCACATACCATGAACTATTTTATTCTTTCCTGTTCACTTTTACTGCACTGGACTTGTTCTTCTAGTGTTTTGATCATTTCATCCTTCTCCTCACTTTCACGTACCAAATATTTTATACTTTTCTATGAAATGAAGTGTGAAAGTGACATTGGCTGAAGCAATTGAAAGAGGATTGTCTCTGATGTATTCTATTACATTAGTATCGATTGTTAATGTCAAAAGAGCCTTTCCACCCACTAGTAGTTTTATGGTTTTCTGCAAAATTATCTTACCAGATTCTTTGTCAAATATGAAGGAATTTAAATTGTCCACCTTTCGGGCCTTCAACGATGTAAATTATCCCAATCCTAGTTCACCCAATGGGAAGGGTCCCCCTGTGAGCAGGATGTCAGTTCATGATCCCAAAATATCTTTATACTTGGAATCTATGATGTTATTCTTTTGCTACTTCTTTCACTTCTACTACATCTCATGCTGCGTATTCTTGTTTCCTATGTTCAACTTCTTATTCTCTTCTTTTCCTTTTCTTCTCCTTCTTCCTTTGTTGTTTGGCGACTTCTTTAGTTGTTGTTGTCGTTTTCTATCGTTGTTTCTCAACTTCCTCTTATTTTCTTCTAATTCAACAACTTCTATTTATTTTCTTTTCTTTTCCTCTTCAACCACTTCTACCTCAGATGTTTTTGTTGTTGTTTCTATTATTTTTTTCACTTCTTTTGCTACCTCTTTCTTTTGAGACTCTCTAGCTTGTTTATCATGTTTTATTATGCCCAGTAGGTTGCCTCTCCTTTTGAAAATGATGTCATGGTGGGTTCTGGATCAACAATGGATTTCTTCTTCCTCCCATACATCAGTTGCGTACTCCCATATGTATTTTCAATTACTACAGTGGGTGCTAACGATGTCCATAGGATCGTTCCTTCGATATTTTTCTATTCATTTCTTCTTGTGACTCCTTGACATATTTAAATTAGTATAACCTAACCAAGAGTGGGAGAGGAAGCCAAATGGATTTTTTGTCTATGTACAATGATGCACCTATTCCATGTATGATCGTCTAGTATGCAATCTCCTACAATACTAGTCTATCTGGGACAAATTTTGGAAGCAAGTGTAAAGATTTGGTAGCTCCATATATCCTGATGTAGGTGTTGTATTCAAGGAGATACCAATCATATATCCTTTTAACAATGATATGTGCATTATTTTTCATGAAAGGTGTTGGTGAGCCAAATATGAGGTGATACAATGGGATTAGGAAAATGTCGCATGTCTTCTAATACTCAAAACAATATTTGTGCTCCCATAACACTTTGCAATAGATGTGGATTGGAGGATCACTAGGTTTCCATGCACATCCCATCTGAGGATAAGTGTGGCATATGCACATCACATAAATGAGGTAGGATGACATATGGAATCTTGAAAAATCCCCTAGAGAAGTGTGATTTTTTGTTGTGAGTGATTCTTGCAAGGCATAGGATAATATGTTCACCTAGTTGAATGTTGAATTGGTGTCCACGACATAGTACAAGAGAGTTACTCATGTTATTTTGAATTTGTGTGCATCGAGTTCCACATAAATCCTACATATCATTACCAGTGTCTATTAGTATGGTATCCTAAGTAGATTTGTGGGATATTCGTTAGACAACCTAGTCTTGAACACCTTTCCAAGCTTGTACCAACTCTTCAAGAGCTCTCTTGTGTTGTGTGGTAAATTCTTCACCATATTCTTATCCAATACATTTTATCCTTCCTCTAGATGATAGAAAGAGGAAATTACTAAATCCCATAAGGAGTTGATTGGGTAGCATTGATCATTAATTATGTACCTAGTATCTAGAATGGAGTGCTTCACGATCCATGAAATGGATTCTGTGAAAGAAAACAATGTTGCATGCGTTGCAACTTTATATAATTTAGACCTCCTGATTTTTCTATATGTGTTGAGGTCAGGATCATCTTGAGGAAGTTGAGGGAATATTTGATTGTTGAACATATGATAGACTTCACCCCATTTGAGCAAGGTCTCCTTATCAATGACACCTTTAGTATCATCATAGACATGTCCCTGGGTGTCGATGTCTTCTCCTTTTAAGACTTTGCTTGTAGAGGCCTCTTCAATAATATATTTTACTGCACTTTGTGATCCTTTTATTACAGGAGTCATGGATGAATTTGCAAAAATAAAACATGGAGGTATCCCAAAACACAAACATACTTACCATTAGTATCAAAAAGTGAATGTAAAACAATGGATATAGTGTTTATTGACTCTACGAAAGAAAGAATTGAGAAGAGAGAGAGAGCTTGGATTTAAATTTGGGTTCTTATTTGTGGTTTTTTGGGATATCAGTGCGGAGAATATTTATTCATTGATATAGAGTTGTATCAGTGAGAAAATTATCTTCCCACCAATGCAGGGTTGCATTGGTGAGAAAAATTTTTTTATGTTGATCCTACAATCAATGATAGAACAACATTCAGACTGATCCTCGTATTTTCCATTCACTTCAAAACTAAAATAAATCCAATACTTCTCTCTCTTAGGATGAAATCGAGGATTTGAAAGGGAACTGAGAGAGAAATTGTCATGCAATGAAAAAACAAGCCTTAGGGTTCTCACAGTTCGAGGGGAGAGGTAAAATTGAGCTGGAGTCTGCGCCTAATCATTAATGTGGATGGACCCACAACCTATGAGGGTTCATGGACTAAGACAAGATGAAGGGAAACTAAAGTGAAGTGTCTTCATAGTCCCGAAGGTGGAGGAAAACTTGTTGTGGACAAGAAAAAAGGGCTGGATACTCAAGCCAACAAACCCTATTTGTTTAAGTGTGAAGGTTCGAGGGGTTTGGGCGCATTGGAGAAAAGGTGAAGGGCATGAGAAAAATGCTCGTGATGATGGATTTAGGTTAAACCATGTGTATACATGTAAAAAAAAAAAAAACCCTAATCAACAATGAAAAAATAAGCACGATAAAGAGTAGGTGTTAGGTAAACTTACCAACAATATGGAGCATTGACATGTTAGAAAGAAAGGTTCGTTGGTGAGTGTTGAAGGTCTGGATTAGATTTCCTTGGCGATAAATCGTTCCATTTTCTCTGTAACAATGAAATGGGAGAGGTTCAAATGGGGTTAAATAACCCCATTTGAAACCTTGGGTGTGAAAATCGAGAGGGAAAAGGGCATGGAATTAATCCTTTTATGCATGCCAAAAGATGGGTTAGATCAATGTATCATAGGTTAAAGGAATACATCATGATGGTATATCAATGTTAAGAGGGAGATCAAGCGTCAGTGTGTTGATGTCAAATTGTTGATCGTCCCCCTGTGTATTAGTGATGGATGGGGGAATGACTACAGTGTGTCGACGAACAGAGGGAGATGGAATGCCAGAGTACCGATGAAATAAATTTGATGAGGTCTCAGAGTGTCGAAAAATGAGTAAACATGGGGAAATGATGTGTAAGCATGGAGAAAGGGATCAATTGTTAGTGCATCAGCAACCGAAGAAATATTGGTGATGGAATTTCAACAGGGGAAGAGACATTGAGCATTGAAAAAGAAAAGAAATTTCCAAAAATAAGCTAAGTGTTGGCTCATTTCTTGCATCGGCGAAGAAGTTAAGATACTTCTAATACTAGGTGTGTCGACCACATAAAGAATATCCCTTGCGCTATATCAACGGTTCATGGAGATGGTCAATTTCTAAGGAAAAAGAATGAGAAAAATTTAATCTTGCATGAGAAGAAATGTAAGTTCCTTTCAAATGAAAAAGGGCTTGAAAATCATGAGGGTCCCTATTTCCTTGGCCAAAATTCTGGCTTTATAGTGAAGATAAGAAAAAAGGGTATTTTTTGGTGTTGGAACAACTCGTTGCAAAAGGGACATAATGTCACCATATCTGAGCAATGCTTGGTAATATTCTACATATGGAATTGCAAGACCAAGTTTTATGTGATGTTTTTCCAATTGATGCCTATCACCTTTTGTTGCGAAGAACATGGAAAATTGACCAAAATGTTGTCCACAATGGCAAGAAGAATACCTTTCTATTAAATAAGGGTGGAAGAAGATTTATATTATTTTCCATGAAGGAGGTAAAAGGGGACAATGATGACAACAACAAAAATAGAGTAATTTGTGTACAACAAAATAATTCTTGAGAGAGAATAATAACGTGAGATGTTGTTTTACAATTTTTCTAGAAGATGTTAAATATGAATTGGAGAAGAGCAAGGTACTAGTAGAGGTCAAGGAATTGTTAACTAAGTTCAAGGGAGTCATATGAGATGTGATTATGAGTGATTATGACGGGATTCACATTGGTGAGGAGTATTTTCCATCAAATATATTTGATTACTGAATTTGAATTAGAGAAGAGAAAGGTACCAATAGAGGTCAAGGCATTGTTAAGTAACTTAAAGGGATTCATATTAGATGTGATTATGACAGGATTCCCATTGATGAGTATTTTACATCAAATATATTTGATACCGGGTTTGATTTTTCTAAATAAGACACCCAATAAATTATCTACAATAGAAAAAGTCAACGTGTTTGGGGTATTTTTGCACTAGGTGACCAAATGAGATCTCTTCAACTAGTTGAAAATATGAGTCGGTAGACCAAAAACAAAACATATAAACAACCTAGTATAGATTCCTCTATCCCTAAGAAAGTATTTGAGCCAAACTGTAATGCCTCATTTTTCCTAACTATGTTTTTTATAATTCCTTTGATGCCAACCCTAAATAGATAGGGTGGCTCATTCGACATTCTAGATTTAGCAATCAATTGATCCATGATATGATTTCTTAGTGTCATTGTGAATATTTTATAGACTACTATACGTATAAATGTTCTTTTGTTGACTTTGAGAATATTGCTTGTATTCCTTGATTAGGAAATTACTTGGTATGTATATAGTAGAATGATAAGGTTTGTAGATATGATTATTTATCACATACGATTGTTGCAATGATGTGGATCATGATAAGGTTGTTATGACTTGATCTTGCGATATGAATATGTGATATTTTTGTCATTATCAATCCATGTAATATATTGTTGATGTTACTAAGTAGGTGTGAGATATGCTAAGTTGATGAAACACACATGAAATCCTAGATGGAGTAGAATGACTTTTGTCTTGGGAAAAATGGTCTTGAGGATGGATGAACCTCATTAGAGTGAAGATCTTGATCTATAATGCCATAAGTTTATGATTATGATTATACATGATAATATGAGATCATATTGACCCCATTTGGTGTAGCCAATCTATCACCTGGTTGAATGAAACAAGTGTTTATGATTGTTTGAGGACTCCAAGTTGAGAACCAAACAAATGGACCATGAGATGACTAATATTTGATATTTGAACATATCATTTATGATATATGATGAATTTTTATTCAATTCTAATTGATGTGTGTCTTCATGCATGCATAGGATAAAGGGTTGAGCCTTGTTAGTTGGCCATCACATGGGTGTGGCTCATAGACAAGATGATTTTGGAATTGTTGATGATGTGAGGGTTATAGGTTCTTATGATTTCCTACCCATTCCCTAGATATAGGTGTTGATTCTCTAAGAGGTGCATATTTTTTAATATGTATGTTGAAAGGAAACATATAGATGATGCATGCTTATCCAGGGGTAGAGAAAACATGCCTACCCTAAGTATTCACATAGTCGGAGGTAATATATATCACATTTATGTTCAAGATATGGGGAGGGGGTGGGTGGGGGAGGTAACATAGTCCTTATTCTCTCAGGAAACTTGAACTTTGACAAGATCCTAGTATAGATTGAGGTAATTACATGTGATCCTCCACGGATGTATTAGTTGACCTTGCAAATCACCCACTTTTGTTATCAACTTAAAATTTTATTATTTTAGAGAAATTAAAGGAATTAACTTTTAATTGAAAAAAAAACCCTAGGGTGATAATTAGGGAAGGAAGAATAATCAATAATTAAAAATTAAGGAAAAAAATAATCCATTACCGTGACACTTAGTTGGTGATAATTCTAAACTTTGGAAATAAAATAGCCAATTTTGCATGGGGATGAGGTGACCAACCTCTTGTAGGCTATAAACAATAGATCCTTCCAAGAGTTTGGAGAGAATGTTTTATTTGTAGGTAAATGTTGTCAGAATATTGCATGAATGAAAATATATGGTGAGCCATATCTAGGAAGGATGTTGATTATTATTGTTAATTTTGAGCCTCTTACTAAAGGTGGTTAGATTTTCTACCAAGTCCAATAGGTGGATATCCCATAACTAGTGCATATCTTGCTAGTATATGTTGATATTATGCTTATACTATGAGGGGGGGTGAATCAGTGTATGATACTTTTTAATTTATTTAACCGTTCATCAATCTATCATCGGTCGAGAAACAATAATCACATATAAAATCAAATCACAATGCATAGAGTTTAGTGTGGAAACCCTTGCAGGAGAAAACCAAAAGAACTTATCTTTATAAATGTTTGTAGGCACCAACCTACTACTAAAAATGTTGTAGGCACAAACCCACTGGAGACACCAATCTCCTTAGTTGATCACCAACTCGGTAAGATGTAGGCACCAACCTACTGGAGACACCAATCTCCTCAACTGAGCACCAACTCAATAAGATATGTGTAGACATCAATCCACGATATTCTTGCACATAATGCTTTTGACTTCACCTACATGCTTCATTCCATAGACAATCCTTCAAACCTTAGCAAGCCTCATGGAATCATTCCCATAATTTAACCAGTGACGAAAACATCCAATGACAATAAAATTCACTCACGACAACATCCACTAATGGTAACATCTAGTCACGGCAACACCCATTCACGAAAACATCACAACCTTATAGCATACCTTGAGAATAAGAAATACCTTAATAGAATTCCTTAGGCTTCTCTTGCAAACCAGAAAGACACCCCAATTCCTTTAGTGCACCTCAAACTTGATATCTTTCTTGTTTTCTCTCCAAATGTGAAAATACATCCTATATTTATAGTAATTATATCGCCACTTTTCGGGCTAATTTGTAAAGACTAACTAAGTCGGCCTCAATTTTTTGGCTGGGTTGTCAAATGAAAAAATTCATATCTCCTCATTCTTAGGGATTTAGAGGGAATTCCATATACCGTTGGAAAGGTCTTGGAATAATATTTCCAAACATATAAATTGTGCTCCCATTTGAGCTAGGTATGTAGGGTAAAAATGCCTTCAATTATATGGTATCCAAATTGACCAAAAATAACAATATCCATATTGCAATATTTATCTTGGACATATGTAGGCTTGTAATATTTATCTTGGACATATTTTAGGCTCCCCCTATCTTTGAAATCAATGACAAAACTATTTCCAATAATCTCCCCCTTTGTCATTGATGGCGACCCTTAGTCAATTCTGATAATCCCCGTGTCTACAACTTTCCTTGTGTCTGAAATTCTTCCTTTTCCTACAACTTCTCCCCCTTTTAAATCAATGGCAAATGGATGCCCCCCCTAAGATTTTTATTCCCTTTAGTGATGAGATGAGAGGGATATCACTCCCAACTTTTATCCCATAAAACACTTTTCTTCTTTGAATTCATTGAGTATGTATACATCACTTGAGGTTCTAATTGCATTTGTCACCAATCTTCCTGAAGACGTTTTCATTATCTCACACCCTTTAGAATGAAATGTGAGGTTGTAGCCTCAATCATACATTTTACTAAAACTTGGAATATTGTTCTTTAAACCTTCAACATACAAGGAATTATGGATCTTAGTATTTCCATTATAAATAATAACAATACATTTTCCAACTATCATTGCAGAGCCATTATCTCCAAAAGTAACCCTTCCTCCTTTTTATTCCTTCAAGGTGAGAAATTTGGTCTAGTCCCCTGTCATTTGTTTTGAACATCCACTTTCAATGTAACATTGGTTTCCTTCATTTTGAGCATAAAGTGCAAGTCTGCATTCTTCCTTCTTCTTTTTTTCTTGATTCCTTTTCCACACCTTTGTGTATTCTTATTTAATTTTGGCAAGAACATATTCTTCCTTACTTATTATGATGCTTCTATAGTCACATGCTATTTTCCCATACGTATTGCACTTATAACATTCAACATTGTAATCAAGTAGGGGAGAAAATGAATTGCAGTTTCTGTTTGCAAACCCATGATAAATTCTGGTTTTGTTTCTCACATAATCATCCTTTGAGGTTTTGTAAGAACCTCTATTTATATCTCTCACATGATCACTTCTTGCATAATCTATACAATCTATTTCTTTATGAACGAAATTATTGCAAGAAAAACAATAGCCAAAAAAGAGGTATTGGTTTGTGAAAGGTATTCGTGGTGGAACAACTCTTCTAAACTCATTATTTTTGTTCTTGTGAGAATAATTGGTTTTTTGTTGGTCATCATTTCATTTCCTACTGTTGCTTTCATTTTTGGTGGAGCCTTTGAGAATATTAGCATAGATTTTAGTTTTTTCTTCAATTTCCTTTTCTGATGGTTTTGTGACCTTAGTGTTTGCATCTCCCTCGGGCTTTTTTTTTTTTCACATAAAAGACCTTTATTGATTAATGGTGACCTTTGGAAAATGAGAATATCATCTAATATTTTAGTACTCTTTCCAAATTCCAATATTTTATTCAATTGATCAATTGTTTTCTCTAGTTCCTTTCTCAAGGAAACTATTTCAGCTTCTATCTTCTCACAATTTTCTTCCTTTTATTTTAGTTGGCTTCTCACCACTTCTTCTATCCTCTTTGCCTATTCTAGTTGATTATTCAAGGTAATAATTGTCTTCTTTATTTCTTCAATATCATGATCCTTATTTTCATTTTTCTGCAATTGCTTCTTCTATTTTATATTATCTTCCATGAGTCTGTCTATTTCTTCTAAGGCACTAACGAGTTCTTATTCAAGATTCACTTCCCCATCAGTGTATTCTTCTTCTAAATCATCATTTTATTCATAAACAAGTTTTTTTTCCATGGTTATGGATAGACATTCTTCTTTATCATCATTATATTCCCTTTCTTTGAATTTTCCATATCCTCTTAGATTTCTTACAACTTGTGATTTTTCTGCCACTTACTCATAGCAGGAACAATCACTGGATTTCTCTTCACTAGATCTCTCTTCATAAATGTTTCATAGCTTGTCCCACATATGTTTAGTTGTTGTACACTTCATTATTTTGACAATATCATATTCTGATAGGCCACTCAAGATGACCTCTATTTCTATTTCTTTCTTTTCACTTGACTCCTTCCCAGATTTATCTGTATAACCTATTGTGACTAATTCTCAAATATCAAACCCAAGATCCTACAAATATATAATGATTATTATGCTCCATGTTTAATAGTTTGTTCCATTGAAAAAAAGATCTTTATTTGTAGGGATACCTTCCTTACAATCCATATGTGCTCAAAACATTCCTTCCAATGGTTAAATTATTTCTGAAGGAACCTTCTCTCATACCAATTGTTGAGCTTATGCTTATACTGAGAGGGGAGGTGAATCAATATACGATACTTTTTACTTTATTTAACCATTCATTAATCTATCATTAGATGAGAAACAATAATCACATATAAACTCAAATCATAATTCATAGATTTTAACGTGGAAACCCTTGCGGGATAAAACCACAAAAAATATCTTTATAAATGCCTGTAGGCACCAAATTATTGTTACAAACATTGTAGGAACCAACCTACTAGAGACATTGATCTCCTTAGTTGAGAATCAACTCAACAAGATGTAGGAACCAACCTACTAGAGACACCAATCTCCTCAACTAAGAACCAAAAAAATAAGATATGTGTATACATTAATCCATGATATTAATGCACATAATACTTCTGAATTCACCTGCATGCTTCATTCCATAGATAATCCTTCAAACCCTAACAATTCCTCATGGCATCATTCCAAAAATGTAATCACTGATGACAATATCCATTCATGTAAACATTCACTCACGACAACATCCAATAACAACAACATCCACTGATGGAAACATCCATTGAAGACAACATCCATACATAACAACACCCACTCATGGAAACACCAAGACACGAAAACATCACAACCTTATAGCATACCTTGAGAATAAGAAAGAACTTAAGATAATTTCTTAGACTTTCTTGCACACCATAAAGACACCCCAACACCTTTAGTGCACCTCAAACTTGATCTCTTTCTTGGTTTCTCTCCAAATGTGAAAATCCATCCTATATTTATATTATTTTTTCCCCATTTTCTGGGTCGACATGTAAATATTGGTTGAGTCGACCTCAATTTTTTGACTGGGTTGTTGGATGGAAAAATTAATATCTCCTCATTCCTACGGAGTTAGAGGGAATGACATATACCGTTGGAAAGGTATCAGGATATCTTTCCAACCATATAAAATTTTCTCCCATTTGAGATAGACATGTAGGGTAAAAATTCCTTCAAATATAGGGTATCCAAATTGACCAAAAATAACAATATTCATCTTGCAATCTTTATCTTGGAAATTTGCAGGCTTGTAATATTTATCTTGGGCATCTTGTACACTCTCCTTTCCTTTGAAATAAAAAACAACAATATTTCCAACAATATATTTGTTTTTCTTTTGGTGCTTGTAATCTCACATAGCTAGGGGGTCTCAAAGAAAGAAGTTTCTCCTAACTATGGTAGGGTGGAAACTGGTTGGTCTAATAATTGTTGAAAAGATCGAGTAATTGGACCTTTAATCCTACTACTGGAATCTAATTTTTAGTCAAGTAAATATATGTTTATTAATTTATTTAATTGAATATTTGTAATTTTTTATTTCTAACTCATATATGAATTAATGGAGAATTTGGATTTGTAGTTTATGTTTATTAATTTCTTTAATTGAACATTTGTAAATTTTGATTTCTAACTCATATACAAATTCGTGGAGAATTTGGATTTGTAGTTTATGGTCCTTGGATGGTATATGATTTGACAGCGTGAAAATAAAATACTAACTTATTTGTTGAGAAAAATATAATGGGAAAATTTGAATTCTTATGGAGGATTTGTAAGTTGTAGGAACATAGTTCCATTTCATAGTACATTGAACTAATCCTTTTCCTCAATGGATTTTATCATGGGATGAAAAGATTGGATTTTGGAAAAGGTATATGGAATTGCATTATAGGGTTTGTGGATGTACAACCAAGAGAAGATAAATGCATGTTTATGTATTCGATTATCGACAAGTTGTAAATGACTCAATCTATGTGGGAAGTAAGTATTTTACCTTCCTAAAACTCCTCAAATATTATCTTCATGTAATATGGGTTAAACATATTGTAAAGGGTTATTTGAGAGGCTCTAATTTAAGGAAGAAAATGTTCGAGAAGGTCATATTTGACCTTACCTCCTGTAGCTTACTAAGGATGGTAAAACATGTTAGTAAGGGTTGGGTGCTAGCGCATTCCCTCGAAAAATGAGTATGAGGTAGGTGGACTAACTGTGGGATGAACCCCAATAGTAGAAGGAGATCTAAGGTACGTGGCCTTCCATTTAGGGGGATATATTTTCTTGGGTTAATCCCATCTTAATGACTAAGACTTGTCTGGGAGATACTATATGGTTCAGGGCCTAATGGTACATGGAACTTAGTAACAGTTAGTAGAAACTGTAACAAACTGTGTCCAATGTTGCAGTGGGTGGACAATCAAGTACAAAAGCTTCCAAATCTGGGTCCACCTTCTTCAACTCGGGCTAAAGTTGATCTATACAAACCCACACCATCTGTAACTCATGGTCCACATTATGTCATGATTGTAACTACATGTCTCTATCCAAGGTCACCTCAGCCAACTGAATGTGCGACTGATGGTGATCCTATTGAAGTTCCTCATCCTAATATCAGTAAGGGGTGTGCCTAAAAACTATCATCCATCCATATGAAAGGAAAAACCCCCACTCCAAAAATGTATTCTCCTGACCTAAGGAAATAAAGGGATATGGTAATCCTTCAGCGGGTTTAATATGTTTGTAAAAGTTCCCAGCCAATCCAGGTTTCTAATAAACTACACAAACAACCAAGTGACAAAGTTATATCCAGCATAAAATCGACAAAAAAGAGCTCTTCCCCAAAAAACTAATCAATCAATGGGAAGGCACATCCTGACCATTTTTGGGTTGTTCGTTGTTAGTCGAGGAGGCTTGCCAACGAGGGGTTAGTATCAGGAGGCCTTGTCATCGATACCCTATCACTCTAAGTTATTATATTTAATCATGTCCCAGGAAGCGTATCCAACTAGGTGGTCAGTCATCCTATGTTTTTAGTCTTTCAAGTTATCCCTATCAGTCGTAACATGATCTGTTTATACCATGTAATAAATCGTAACCCTCCTTAATTTGTTGATTTTAATGGTTTTATTTGTTAAAATATTCGATGTGATCATTTTACCATAGACAATATCACTATTGTTACCCAATCATAGGCACATAGCCACCCCCGAGCACCATTACCTTTTATAGATAGAATGATTCTGGAAGCAACACTAGAATCAATAGATAACCAAGATAGCGCATCTTTCTCCAAAGATAGCTTACCAGATTGAAAGTCCCAAAGCCACAGAACGAGAACAATACTTAGCTGCAATAGTTTCACTTACAAAGAATACAACCAAGAATATCATAATATCGTCAAGAATGTCACCAAGAATACCACCAAGAGATACTAGAAGGTAAGGCGCATATATTAGGCTAGATAGCRTTAGAGAGAGAGAGACCAAGAATCACCCCAAAGGATCCACCTTCCATTCTTGCAGCTTCAACTCCAAACTTGTGCTATACTTGAGAGAGTGAGTGAGGTGAGTGAGTGATCTGAAATCGATGCTTAGCAATTTGCACTATGAATTCAATTTTCAAGACCTTTTCTGACAATGCATGTGAATATATAAGCGATAAAAAAATTAATAATGAACAAAAATAGAAGATAACACAAAGAATAAAACCATCAACAGATTGAACACCATAAGTTGATAACATAGTTCGGAAAAATTTGCCTACGTCTGCGGGCCTTTGTCTTCAGTGAGGGAGACTTCCTTATTCAAAATTCAATGCTTAAAAAACTACATCAAAATTACATCATTTATGTCTCTGACTGACTCAATTGTATTCTGATTTGTCTCAGGAACCCGACGCAATAGACGACACTGAAAAAGGTGGAGTAGAACTCCTAGAAAATGCCTCCAAAGCTCAACTACTCTTCACTGCATAAGACAACTTGACCTTTGCAAATTCTTCTTCAATTTGCTCCAAGCTACTTGTTGCCTTATAAAACTTCAAAATGGCTTGGTTTATATATCCATGAGGTAGAGGGATATAATCCCAACAAACCACCTCTTGTGGTACTCAATTTGGGCCAATATCCACCAAGATATGGCCAAAAAACCATAAAATCAGCTTAAAATCATGAAAAAGCCCATTTTCCAAAGTAAAAACCCACATTGGAAAAAAATGTGCACTCTATCCCTCTTTCTTCGGTCCCTGGGTCATATGGAGCACCATGTGGCCTAGATTTAAGCACCTTATCCTTCGTCCCTGTGCTATAGTCTTGGTCATATGCCCCTAGTCGCGTGGCTAGCCCCTGTTGACCGTGCCTTATACCATAAATCACGCCAACCACCAACTTAACACCACTTTCCGCCATTTGTATGAACAAGCCACACACATTCCATGTTGGTTAGCGCATAGTTTTTAGTTTGTTGCCTTACATGAAGGTCGCGGGTTCAATTCCCCATGAGGTGGAACAAACTTTTACCCAACCATCCTTGGCCAAATTTGGGGTGCCACATGGTGCCCTGTGACTGGGCCACGTGTCACCCTGTGAATGGGTCGTACTGTCCAGTCATTGACCCAGTCACCTACATAGTCAACTTCCTAGTCATCACCGCCATGTCACCACCATACCTTCCACATCATCATCATACCTACCACGAGCCATATTCGCGTCCTTGCCACGTGACGCACTACCATACCCACCACATGTCACAATTGGATGATGCCACATCACTATCGTATCGGCCACGTGTCATGCTTCCACTGGTGCCACATGTTATCACTCTGCAATTTACCCAAGGTTGTGGAGGAAGTCACAGAGGCAACATCAAAAACACTTCGAGTCTTGGATCTATCCCTCCAAGACTCAGAGAGGGATCTCTCTATCTGATATAGATTTGTTTTAAATAGGATATTAGGCTAGCTATGCAGAATAGGATTTGTTTTTAAGAATTGGGCAGGGGAAGAGAAGAGAGACCATGGGCTATGGATTCGTTGTGACAAATGATCAAAAATCCATGTCAACAGGCTAATCTTTGGAGGGAAAGGTAGACAAATCAATGGATCCTTTAATTTAAATGAAATGGGAGAGATGGTTAAGAATTCCAATTAAACACAGAGCAACTGAGAATTCTGAGTTTAATCTTCAGTGGAAAACATAAAAAAAACTATACCAAGACAGAGACAGAGGGTACATTAAAACCAATTATGTTCTTAATCTTCTCGAAATAATTCAAAGGAAGAAATTAATTAGATAACAGAGAAACAAATTTACAAAGAGGGATGCACATCACCAGTGGAAATAGTCACAAGAATCCTGCAGCATAGCACTGTATTATTGAATTGATAAAAATATAGAAAATCTCAGTGAGTTGTTTACAAAAAACAAATCATGGTCCCCTGACTGATCCCCTACACATTTGATTCATTAAAATATATAAACAAGACTCTCCTCAGGCTCAGGAGGTCGAATTCAACCACCTCGGCCAAAAAATAGCAACAAATCCCCAAAAATCTGGAACTGCAAAATTGGCTAAATCTATTGAAAATAGGGGTACACTCAGACATTTGTTTCTCAAAATAGGTGACACCTGGGAAAAACCTGCAGAAGGTTATTGTATATGGGAATGCTCTAGATAAAAACCTCCTTTGGTTTCTCTAAATCCGCCTCCATCTCGCCAAAACAACTCCCATAAAATCAAGACTGTAACAGGAAAAATGAAAAACTGAAAAAATGGGGCTTGAAGATGGCTTCTATTCTCCCTGCTCATGGAACCTATGCAAAACATGGAAAAGGTTTTTGTTCTTCAGCCCGTTCTGAACAAAATTTTCTCTCGGTTTTTTAAAATATGTCTTCGTTTTCCCGGAATCGGATTCAGAAGATGACGTGCTGAACAAGCAAAAAATGGCGGTTTTTGAAAAATTGGGGAAAACGATTTTTTGGGGAAAGGTGGTATTCCGGACCCCCTGAGGTGGTAAGTGGTTTTAGGGGGGTTCTTCTGGCTTGTGGATCTGCCAAGTTTCCAAGAGTGGTTTTAGGAAACAACTCATATCAGACCCCCTCTCGTTAAAGTTCAGAAGGCAAGGGGGTCTGTTATTATTATTGGACGTTGATTTAATTTTATTTGGGGATGTGTGCATAGTGGGTTTGTGTTATTGGTTTGTTTGTTTTATTTTGTTTTTTATTATTTATTTATTTTATTTTATTTTGTTTGTTATTACGTTTCTTTTATTGTTTAATGTATGTTTTTATTTAAATGTTTTATATTTTTTTTATTATTTTGTGTTTTTCTTTATATATTTTATAATTTGTTTTATTTAATTAATATATGTTTTTTATTATTGTTTTATTATTTGTATTTGTTTTATTATATTATTTATTTTAATTGTATATGTTTTATTTAATGTTTAATTAATAATCACTAACCTAATTATTAATTTAACATCTAACTTAATTATTAATTAATTAATTAATAACTAGTCTAACATATTTAAATTAAATTAACTATACTAATTTTATTACTAACAT
This sequence comes from Picea sitchensis, assembly GCA_010110895.2. Taxonomy (NCBI): domain Eukaryota; kingdom Viridiplantae; phylum Streptophyta; class Pinopsida; order Pinales; family Pinaceae; genus Picea; species Picea sitchensis. The sequence goes on from SNQJ01S0034584.1 coordinate 133,976, forward strand.
TATTAATTTATTGTTCTTTTTAGCCTAAGTTTGTTTATTCATGGATGGGTGGCGGGTGAGATGTAGCCAACGGGATGAATGGGCAAAGGGAGTGAGTGGCACAGAGGTGGATGAAGGATGCAGTAGGGTGATGAAGGATCGGGCGAAAAATGGACAAAGGGGAAAATGGAATCAACCGAGCCAGATGTCTTCACCACGGGAGCAACGCCAAATCAATAGCTGAAGAATCAAGTTGCTATGATTATAGGACCCCAACACCACGTCACGTACGGACTTCCACGTGTCATGTCTGTATAGTGCCACGTGTCCAATTTTTATTGGTCCAAATCAAGCCCTAAAAATGCCAAAAATGACTACCACATGGCACGTCCTGGTGTTACCACACATCTTGTTGACGTCATGCTGATGTCATCTACCACCTTTCCTGCTGACGTTAGCAGTATGGACTGTTGACTTTGACTTACTTTTTGCAATTTTGACCTGAACTTCAGATCGCGATAACTTTGCCATATGGAGTCCATTTTTGGAAAAAAATATATGGCCAGAATCAGTGTGACGAGAAGAATGTAATGGAATTGGTTTCATATGATTCCGAGAACTTTTATTTTTAGGCCTTCCTAGATCCATTTTGGATCAGTGAGTATAGATGATCTCAAGCGCCCTATATTTATAGTGCTCCTTTTCACCTGTCTAGGACAACTTCT
>SNQJ01S0034585.1:12710-26383 GCA_010110895.2 Picea sitchensis
TTATGTTGTCAAAATAAAAATGTAAAATTGTGGCATAACTGCTAAAAGGAGGTGGCTAGTATGGATAATGATGCATGAGAAGGGATGGTAAGGGGAACCATCGATGGTTGAGATGACCCTTCTAGACCAGTATGCTGCTTGACATAAATTGCTCAGATCCATAACAATCTTCTAGCCCATAAAATTTAATTACTAGTCAAGTTGGTAGTTGGGAAATCTTCCTCAAGAGTAAATGAGGAGATGGGAAAAGTATCTGTCAGGAAACTTCTTGATATGCCCCATGAAATCTTGTTGGGAAAGTTAAGAAAAGTCATAAAAATGATGGGTAGAGGGAATAAGATACACATGAATGGGTCGAAAGACCATTCTAGACAAGGCAGAGCGTTCAAGGCTCTTTGGTTTTGAAGAGAACTGAGAAATATACGTTCTTATAGGTACATGTGATCTTGGACGGTGTTTTCTAATCAAGATAATAAAAAAATATGCAATGATTGAGTGAGAAATCACAACAAACTCCCTTCCTTGGTGGATAGAAAACAGAACTTCCAGGACCATGTGGAAAAAGGAGAGTAACATATGCCTCTTGATGTAGCTGAGAAAAAAAGAAAAGCTTCATCTATCTTGTGGCATCATGGTCTAGCTATGGGGTGTCCAGTTGAGGAATACTCAAAGAGAAAATTGTTCCTATGATTGGGTGGAAAAGAGCACACCTTTAAACAATTTCCAACTAATTTCCAATTTGAGATAAGTGTGACTCTGAGATTCATATAGTCTTGATTGCTTTGTTATAATTGTATCTTGAGTTAGATTATGGAAAAATATGTTATATTATTTGAATGATATAATGGTGGCTCTGATGGAGTAGCGGCTTGGGAAATTTGAAGTATAGTGTGAATGTCATATTTTGTAGATGATGTATGCCTACCTTTGTTTAGAAAGGGAGAGCTTCTAGCAATGGGCTCTTAACTGAATTTGGGGACATAATACTTCAAACACTATGTTGGTTGAAAAATCCTCAAGGGATTTCCCAAGGACCAAATCCGCAGATGTAGAGTCGGGACAAACTCTATGAGACTACTCCAGTCCTGTTGATCCCTCAAAATTACCTTTTGCCTGATTGTGGAATTCAAGTTTTATAGATGAAGGGTGGTTCTTTCAAACCATTTTCCCAAGTGACCGCAGGTTCAAGTCCGTGGCATTAACCAAATATTGGATAATATTTAAGAGTGTATCCCTTGAGGCTTATCAAAGTTCCATATGAATAGGACCCTAGAACCCTTCACTACACTCAAAGGGAGATAATCCTTCTGAGCTTTGGGCCTTTAGAGGTCTAGACCTCTGGGATTTTGAAACCTCACAACATTCCACTCCTACCGAAGGTAACCTATTGGAATGGTAACTGGATGGCTTGAACGACAACTGGTGGTCTCTTACCCATTATCATGGGATATGTCCTATAGTTAAACTTTGACCAGCTTTCCAGTCGCGAAGTAACATGAGCCATAGATATAAGGATCTTTGAGATATTTCTTGACCATTTGATATATGTTACGGTCAAATTCGGCGTTGACTCACTACGGGAGTGAAAAGGTGTTTAACGATTAGAACTCTTGAATGTCAAAGTCACAAAGTAACAAGATCCATATATCTAAGGATCCTTCGGGATCTCTCTCAACCATTATATCGAGCCTAGTGGAAGGATAGGGGAAGCGATAATATTGACTGAAAACAAGCAGTCATATCCATTTTATGACCTTTCAGGGAGGTAACCCATCGAGACATAAATGGGCAAAGACATGTGACGGATGTGAAATAATGAAATCCCGAAGTGGTGAAATATTTCCAACCGTCAAATCAAGGGGATTAATTTAGAGACATTGTGGACCATTGATCGAGGGTTCGTTGGGAACCTTTCTCGACCATCTGATCAACTAGTGGGAGACAACATAGACACTTTTACAAAGTCTTACTTTAGGAGTCCGAAATTTCAAAACTCCAATATTTCAGAACTCCAAGACTTTGGGGCTTCAGGATATTTGGCATGTTGGTGTAAAGGCCAAACACAGAAGTGTCGAAGGCTGGAGTACGTGGTGGGAGTTCTATAAATTTGAAACTATGAGACTCTGGGAGATGCGAGGATATAGAATGGTGCGTTAAACGTTGAAGCGTTGAAGTGCTGAAGTGATAAAGTGATGAAATTAATGTGTGTGGTGTCCAATATCGGTTGTACAAGGCACGCATTCTATGATGATGTGGCATCGTTGGGTGGTGGAAAGTTAAGTGTGGGACCCCTCCCCCTTGTCAATTTTAAGATACGTGTTAAGAACATATGAATCTTAGGCATCAAATCCAAGGGTGGATAGAATATCCACCATAGATTCTAGAGTGGAAAGAGTCCTTCGAACTTCGAAACTCCAAGGAAGTTTGTATACCTATACAAGAATATTGAAGGGTTCAAAGGCATGTCACCCACAAAGGCCCAAGAGATATTCGCATGCAACCACCCCTATAGTGGTCATGTCATCAGTAGAGGATGACAAATGAGGTCATGTAAGTGCCATGTAGGATGGTACGAATGAGGTGGAGCCATGTGGGTGCCACATGGACTTTGACCAATGATACCTCAAGAAGTTCATGGAGCCATAAATTTTGACTCATAACTCAGTTTTGGATGAGTTTATAGTCATTGGAAAGCTCTCCGAGAGTAGAAGAAAATGGTACCCTTATTCGAGGAACTCAGAGAAGTTGTAGGAAAGTGGAAAATTTATACCCCATTCCTTAAAAGGCTACTTAGGGGGTCGAGTGTGTGATAGATTGGTATCAGATAAGGAAAGAATACTTGTCTTGATTGAGATCATGAAAGAGTGGAACAAACTTTAATAGAAAACCTTTAAGGGAAGGGAACTCTACCCTACCCACCTGTAATATATTATTTAAGATTTACTACTAAAAAGAGTGAGACCTTATGCTATTTACATGTTCTGAATCTGAATTGGATGTTGTTGTTATATGTGGAATAATGAAGATAATTTTACCTTACAAAAATTATTTGTGTTGTTCATCAAATTTGAGGACAATTGAATAATGGAAAATGTTTTTATCAACACTTAAATAGTTAGTGGACAACAAGGAAAACTACAACATAAATAATGGTGACACAACATGAGTTGGGGGAAATATACCACAATAGAGAAGAATATTATGTTGAGAGGAGGGTGGTGGAAACCCCTCCATATTTAGTTGAAACTGTAAGAATCCTTATGGCATAATTAGAAATCTTTGAAGCTAACAATGAGAGACTCATGAGAGAAAAATAAAATAAAACTGAATTAAATGAAGTCTTGTTGCAAAGCCTATCAGTGTTACACATTATTTTGGTCACCTCAGTGATCAACTGACAAAATATGTCCATGTTCCCTGAAAATATTAAAAAATACTTTCTCCATGAGAAAAGTGGTTTGATTTCCTCTTTCAAAAACCATAACAATAAAGGTCATCGCACCCTACTCTATGGATGGGGTGCGATGATGCTTGATCATCACACTCTACCCTAAAAATGGACTGCGACGTCATCGCATGCTACTTGTGCATAGGGTGCGATGATTCTTAAAGCATTGGAAAAGTCCAATTTCATGAATGTTCTAGAAGGGAATTTTTTAGAAGATGAGGTGGCCTCCGATCGGTTTGGATCTTACTCGCTTCTATGATTTAGTGGAATCATCCTAATATCCTCATCCATATCTCTTTCACAATATATAATGAGGGATCTCTCATGGAAAATGCTAAGGTTGAATAGGCTAAGATTTGTATGAGGAGTTCTACTTCAGATTATGCTTGAGAGATTTGCTTTAGTTCTTCAAGTCAGATTGTGGATCTTCTTCATTCAATGCATTGGAGCAAAGGTGTGTGTGTTGAAGCAAATATCCATTGAAAGGGGACCTTGCAACATCAAGGCATGGGTTGTATTCTCCACATTCCATTTAATTTAATACAACAATACATGTCTTCCCTATAAAAACATCTCGTCTTCTATTGTATAATTCCTTGATCATATACATAGAATTCATTAGAATATATATATATATATCTTTTTTTTCCCTCTTTGTTGGTTTGTGATTCTTAGACATACTTACTATTCTACAAACCCAAGGAAGGAGCTATGAGGACGAAAATAATGAGGATCAAGCGTCGTTTACAAGTTATGTCACTTGTACCTCACTAAACTAGTTTATGTTACAATGAATTTTAAGGTGAAGTGTGTATTATGTTCTATTTTGTTCTAGTTCCTTTGGAAGTTAGGGAGATATGTTTGTGTCCACACTTACCGATTAGTCCGATAACAAAATTGGAGACCATACTAGGGATACAAATTTATTTTGGTTTTTTTCTTCTTATTTGCTTTTATTCTTCCTTGTTTTGATTAATTTCATTCTTTGAGTCTATGAGTGATCCATCTTGACTCCTTGGGTCTGAAGGTTCAGTGAGAATTTTTGTCTTTCTTCCCATTTTCCTTTAGTTTTAGATATTGTCACACTGTACCCTATATAAAACTCACGATGATCCTATGACGACGCACTTTACTAGTGCAGACTAGTGCGACGACGTCGCACTGTACCTTATTGGCAGCATGCGGCTATCCTAGATCGTCGCAATGTGCTCCACTGCCACCTGCAACAATTCCTAAGGGAATTGTTGGAGACAACCATTTTTCTTTTCTCTACCCAGTTTTTCCTCTACTGCCTAGGATGAACTTCTGACACTAGTGAATGATTGATTTATGAGTTTGAAGCTTCCATTTTATTAATTTTCAGAAATTGAAAGTTTTTGTTGTAAATTTTGTAAGTTTTTCTTTTGGTTTTTGTGATAAGGGTATAATCTCTAGATATTGGTCTTGAGTGCTTGTTTGAAAAATAATCCATGATTTATTTGGATTTTTGGATTTTTTTTACTTTCTGGATTGTTAATTGACTGAGAGAAATTTTTGTTTGCATTTGACAAAATGCTTTCCTATCATTTCATTTTTGTCTACATTATAGGTTTGGTTTGGGAATAGTGTTGAGAATGTGCTAATTTTCTTGGATTACACTTTCTTTCCTTCTTTACATCTCTTATCTGATATGAGAAAGAAAGAACTGAAGTCATTATTCTTTTTAGTAGTCTTTTACAAGAAAATTGTTGCATTCAAAATATTTTTTAAAAGAGAAAATTGGAAAATTTTGAAGCTTTTGATTATTTGGAATCTTTTTCATTGAAAAATTGAGAAATTGTGTTTCGTAGCTTTTGTATTTCAAAAAGAGATACCTTCTCCCTATTGTAATTAGATTTCATCGAATTAAAACATTGCATATCATCTCTTCTTTCATTTTATTGGGTCAAGGTCACATACATCATTAGTTTCATTTTCGGTTTCCTTTTGAGTAAGCAGCAACATTTAAAATACAACGCTATTTTAAAATTTATTACCAACTTTTATTTTCTAGAAATTATCTACACCAACATTATCTAGGATAACACTTTGGAATAGGTTGTAAGGCACACTCTCCAAAGCATCAAAACACACAATAGTATCTTTTGATAGGGAGAGTTCAAATCCACTTGCTACATTTTGTCCTGGGAATCCCTTCTAACGCAACGATCAATCATGAGGTCGCATTAGGACTGGCAGAGTTACTCTCCCTACTTTTCATGTCTTAGTGTAGAGATTGTGTGTATTATTGGGGGTTAGTTGAGAATAAAATCATGTGGGGACCTTCTCAAGTTGATTTTGGGCTAGATACCCTGCCTTTGCGCATGGATCAGACTGTCGATTGTTTCCCCATGCATCATTGTCGTAATTGGTAACCTTAGTGGCCTATCTCTTTAAGATATTTACATGAGGTGATTGTGGAGGGGAAAGTCTTCATGATACTTGGAATCGACATTGGCCAAAGTCACTCGGGCTCCTTGGAGGGTATAACCACGATTATGTGTGGGAGCTTGCACTAGGGTGTCAGTCCGTTAAGCAGGTCATAAACGTAAATTTTCCACACACTTTATCCCAACCCCTTCTTGTCTTGATTTCGCGACGTTGGATTTCATCACCAACTAGTGACTTCGAAATAAGAAGTTTTGTTTACTTGTTTGATTTCTAGATTTTATTAGTGAGTCTTGTTTATTTCTCTAGTTGACCATAGATTTGTTTCGTTATTTATTTGTTATGGCCAATATCGGCCCTCGTCGTTCACATAGGATGTAAGGGATACTTGCGGAAGATCCAGAAGATTACGTTATTTTTCTTCCTAACTCACCAGAGGGTTCTCCTGAAGGAGTAGTCAATAACAACGTAGCCTCTAATACTGGAAGTTCAACTCCATTAGAGGATTCAATACTTCCCGTAAATCCGTTATTGAGTGTAGCACAAGATCCACATCTAGTCCGGATAAATTCATTGAGAGATGTTATTGACGAGTATATTGAAGTACCTAGTGGACCTCACACAAAGTCTGGTGTAAACGATCTGATTTTTCAAAGTGAGTCGTTTAGAACTCTGGTTCATATTGCTGGAATTTTTAATCCTAGCTCCATCCATGTCCGTTCTTTTTGGAGGACCTCTTCGGGACACAATATTTTTGATAAACTAGGAATGAGTCCTAATCAACCTATGGAATCACAAACTCTTGTGACTTCCACTACTTATACAATACCTTTATATCATTTTATTGGAACAACTAGTTATGTCATCACAGTTTCAGACCAATTTCTAGTTGGTTCTCACTTGATTCTTCCTCTCCAGCTTGCTAACTCTACCATGGTCCCACAAGCTATGCCTGTTTCTACTAGAAATGTGGTTATCACTCAATGTCCTATTGGAAAAATACTTCCTCTTAGATCAAATTTGTCACTTCCCCCTAGGTATAATGCTTTGAATGCTTCCATTACTATTCCTACCTAGAATCCATCTGGAGGGTCTAATATTTTTGTTCCTCCTGGGTATAATGTTGCTAGTCATTTTTTTCCTACACCTACATAGGTTCTCTCTAGGAGGCCTTGCGTTCCTCCTCCACCTTCTCCTGGAGGATCTTATCATCCTGTCCCTAGTAGCTCCAATCAAGTTCGAGGCATTAATCATTTTGTCGCTTCTGGTTTTTAGATTCTTGTTGGAGGTCAACCTCAAGTTGGGGGTCAACCTCAATTTGGAAGCCATAACCCATTTTATGGACAAAGTATTCCTGGCTTACAATATCAACCTTGGAATCTTCCTTTCCAAGGGAATCAACAACCATCTAGGGGGGAAATTCCTCAAGTTAATTCTTTTGTACACCCTAATTTTGGGAAACCATATCCAGGTTTTATGAATCCTATTTGGGGTCAAAATTTTCAGTCTAATTCTCCTTTCCAAGGGAGCTTACCTAATCAACCAACCCTTGTTGGTTATTCAACTCAAAATCCTCCACAACCGAATTTTTCAATACTATCTAACTATTTACAAACTTCTTATGGTCCTATTGGTATAAATACAGGATTACCACCTCAAAACTACCATTTTCCTCAAGTGAACAGACAATTGCCCTTTTTTGCTACTTTGGATTTACCGTATTTATCTAGGATTTTGAATGATCCTATTTTGCATTATCCTTATTGGCCCGTCAAACCGACCAAATTATCATCTAACATTCCTAAGTTTGAAGGTCGATTGGGAGAAGACCCAAATAGTCACATCATGAAATTCCATCTTTGTTGTTCATCCAACTCATTGATGGATGACTCTATTATATTACAACTTTTCCAATGAAATCTTACGGGTTCGACAACCAAATGGTATATTGAGATACCATGAGGATTCTTTAATGACTTCAATACCTTAGCCATGGAATTATTAACACATTATCAATTTCCAATTCAATATGAGGCAGGAACTGAAATTTTGAGTTCATTTAAACAATCCTTTTCTACTCACATTTTCAATCATATTCATGAGTGGCGGAGGAGAAGACGCCTAATAAAAGTTCCCCTTCCTGATCAACTATTCACCAAGTAGTTTGCCAAATCACTCATTGGTCCTATATCCCGTGATGTTTCCATGGGTGGTGTCGTCACTGAAGAGAAGTCGATTAGTCGTGATCAATATATGGATCTCGTTTATTCACAAACATACACACTTTATGACTTGATCCCTGATGCTCCTCGTCCATCTACGAATCATACCCCAACACCTCCAACAACTTCTCACACTGCTGATGGCATGATTGGCACTTTTCATGCTGATACTCAGTATAAACAAGCCAATCATCCCAATCCTAACTCTACTACTTCTAATGTACAAAATGCTCCTAATCCAAATCCTTCCCCCGGTAAAACCTCTGAAGTTAATTCAGTTCAATCTACACCTATCGGTAAAAATAAAAATTAAAATAAAGGGAGGGGTAGGAATAAGGAAGACAAAAATGATAATCAACAATCTGAGAAACCCAAAACACAACCTGCTGATGAAAAAGACAAGCGTAAACCTTGTTACCCTTGCCTTATATGTGGTGACAATCATTATACGAAATATTGTCCATGGCATGCTGAGGTTACTAAGTTCCTACAAGGGACTGGGACACCTCCTACACCCGTCGTCTTGTCACAATCATTTCCTTCTTAGAAGAAGGCCCAATTGGTCATTCATGACCAGCCTTCTCCCTCTACCACATCTTATGTACTTATGTGTACTTGTGACTCCAAGAAGAAAGAAGTTGCAGTCACAACCCGAGCCAAATATTATTCTCTTTCGAAAGAGAAAGTTGATCATTCACCACCTTTGTTGGCTAAATATCCTCCACCAACTTCACCTCCAAATGGTCCTCTTCATCTCGAATGACCAGGCCTAGATATAGTTCTAAGGGCGTTGTTCGAAATTCCTCATTTAATCCTCACGCACATGCTAACAAAAAATACAGTATTGTATAAGACCTTGCGCAAGCACCCTCTGCGATGTTGGCTCTCAAAGTCCTTCAAAGTTTTCCTACTCAACGGAAGGATTTTTTAATGGCTATTGGTGGAATTGACCCTACTGATACCAATTTAATAATCTTTGACTTGGAATATCATATTCTACGGCTTCCTCCTTAGTTAGCATTTCAAATACAAGTTGTTGTGGAAAATAATAATATTTGTCGAACCGTTACTGACTAAGGAGCCTCGACTTGCATTATGTTAATTACTTTTTGGAAAGCTATTTTCTCTCCTACCCTTACCGAGTCACACAATACTCTGAAGGATTTTAATGGTACAGGGTTTAAACCCTATGGTGTTATTCCTTCATTGTCCATTATGTTAGAAGGTAAGGTGGTTAATGTCGAGGTTGAGGTATTTGATGCACCTATTGATTACAACCTTCTACTTGGTCGTAGATGGATTGATTCCATGCACGTAGTTGTTTCTATGCTTTTTCATGTGTTACATTTCCCACACCAAGAAAAAGTCATTACTGTCGATCAACTGGCCTTCTTTAATTCCGATTCACGTACTAGCAACGTACCTTTAATTTTGAAAACACCTCCCGGTTATGAGAATGTTGGCATGGGTCTCTCAAAAGATTCAATGTTAATGGGTACATTTCCTATTCCACCACTCGATATTCCTCCTCCTTTTTTCTCCTCGATTAACATGATATCGACATTTGTTCATGAAACACCTAAGTCTTATGACCCATGGATAGTACCTATCTCTAGTGAGTGTCTTAATTACAATGACCAAATTCCTTTGAGTCCGTTAGAATCATCTTATCAAGCTATCCAATCAGAAACTACTTCTCCTCCTTCTCTCTGTGATACATCTCCTGATCCGTTTCATGTGATCTTTCCTACTGATGATATGATCATGACGGTCATGTCTATGGAAGATACTCCATGGGACGATGGGAATCATCGTTCTATTCTCTTCCTGAAACATGATACCATAGATATTTACCAACGGATTTTGACTCCGTCTACCATTGTTGTTATTTCCTTTGTTCTTGAATCAACACACGATTTTTTGTATGAAGAGAAATTGGGTAATATTTCACCTACTGTTCCTCTTGAAATATCTATTAAACTCATATTCATGGAAAATTTTCATATCGATGCCTCATGTTCGACTGATGAGGTCCATACTTATAAATCCCTTTTCCAAGATTTTTGTGACATTTTTTCCTGGAGTTATGAAGAAATGCCTGGTATCGATCCTGATATTGTTGTGCATGAGATTAAGACTTACCCGGATGTTAAACCCATTCAACAGAGACTTCTCCCAGTACATCCACATAAATTTGCTACTATTAAGCTTGAAGTTGAAAAACTTCTTAAAGATGGATTTGTCTATCCTGTGGCTTTGACCGATTGGGTGTCCAATCTTATTTTGGTTAACAAGAAACAAGGCACGATCCATGTTTTCTTATATTATATGTATAAACATTCTTGTCCCAAAGAAAATTATCAAACCCATTTTGTTAACCAGATTGTTGATGACTGTGTCAAGAGTGAAATATTCTCCTTGATGGACGGTTTCTCTGGCTATAATTAAATCAATCATTTTCCTATGGATCAACATAATACTACTTTAATTTTCCCTTGGGGAACCTTCACATACCGGAAACTACTTTTTGGTCTCAAAAATGCTGGTGCAACTTTTCAACGTGCTATGTCTTACGCTTTTCATGACATTAAGAACATTGTACAACCCTATCTATATGATCTACCGACGCATTCTATGCATGGTCAAGATCACCCGACACATCTACGAGCCATTTTCCTACGCTATCGTTATTATCGTATACGATTGAATCCACACAAATCTATTTTTTGTGTGGATTCTAAACAAATTCTTGGTTTTATCCTGTCTATACATGGGATTAGGGTAGACCCCCTGAAGGTTGAGGCTATTCTGAATTTACCTTCTCCTTCCACACTACGCCAACTCCAAAGTTTGCAAGGGAAGGAAATTTTTTTACGTCGATTCATTCCCAACTGCCCTAAATTAATGAAAGGATTTACTCGACTTATTAAGAAAGATTACTATTTTGTATAGGAAAACACTGCCAACAAATCCTTTGAATCTTTGAAGATCACCTTTACCCATACACCATTGTTGTTTCCAACTGATTATAGTCGAGATTATTTCCTGTACTTAGGTGCTTTGGACTCTACCATTGCTATGGTTTTAGTCCAGGAACATGATTCACATGATGACCATGTTATATATTATTTGAGTCAAAGACTCAAGACCACCGAAACCAAATATTTACATGTGGAGAAACTAGCCTTGGTAGTTGTTCAAGTTGTTCAACGTTTTTGTCACTACATCTTATTATGCAGAACCACAGTCATTTCTGATTGCAGCCCCATGCAACACATTCTTACTCGACAATTGTTGGGAGGAAAGTACTCTAAATGAATAGTTATTCTCCAAGAGTTTGATTTGGAGTTTGAGCATGCCAATTCAAAGAAGTATTTGGTTTTTTTTGAATTGATATGTGACCTTCCCTCTACTGACACTGAAACTATGGCAGAGGATTCCTTACCTGATGAATATCTCTTTCTGATCAGTCCTGATGACATATGGTATGGAGATATTATCATTTATCTTCCGACCCAAACTTTTAAGCATGATATTTCTAGTTCATATCATCATTGTATATGATATCAAACTCGTCATTACATTATCCTTGGTGATACCCTTTACTGTCCTAGTATTGATTCCTTATTTTGATGATGTCTCACCTATGATGAAGCCGAGAAATATTTGAATGAATATCACTCTGGAGCATGTGCTGGTCATATGTCTGGGTATGCCAATGCCCAAAAGATCTTATGATCTGGTTACTTTTGGCCTTAATTGTTTAAGGATTGCATTACTGCCTTACAGAAATGCCACACTTGTCAAACCTACAACAATAAGATCCGATATCACTCTTCTCCTCTCCACCTTGTAGTTTCCATTGGTCCATTCGCTAAATGGGGCATTGGCTTCATGACATGTAACCCACACTCAGTTGGGGGAAATGGATACATTATCATAGATGTGGATTATTTCACTAAGTTGAATGAGGTGATGCCTACATTTGATAATACGGAAAACTACAACGTTATTCATATTCAATCATTTCAATATTATATTTGGTGTCCCTCAAGCCATCGTCATTGATCATGGTAGCGATTTTCACAAATTCATGACTTATGAACTTACCGAGAAGTTGGGTCTTCAACATGAAAACTCAACCCCCTATTATCCACAGGCCAATGGCCAACTTGAAGAAATCAACAAAGTACTCACTACTGTGCTTCCATGGATGGTAGGAATTCACAAGTCAAGTTGTAACACCATTCTCTTCTCGACATTATGGGCCTATAGGACATCCATTAAGTCTACCACAGGGTTCACACCTTTCCATTTAGTACATGGAATTGAAGCAATTTTTCCGATTGAATGTGAAATCCCATCTTTGAAACTAGCTGTCGAACTTCTCTGTAACACCTTAGCTAAAGAGGAACATCTTTTTTATTTGATGCGATTAGATGAAACCCATCGTGATGCTACCCCAGTCATTAAAACTCAGAAAAAGCGTGACAAATCTCAATATGAAAAGCATGTCAAACCACGTGTATTTTATGAAGGTGATCTAGTTCTCCTTTACGAACAATATCCTGATTTACTAGGGGCCGGTAAATTTGAGCCCGTGTGGTGGGGTCCTTATATTGTGAAATGAGTATTGGAGAAAGGGGCTTATGAGCTGGTAGATTATGATGGAATTTCTTTGAGTGAACCCAGAAATGGGCTTTACTTGAAGAAGTACTATGCTTAAATCATTTTTGCATGAGTGTTGTGTATTTTTAGTGTACCATACTCTTGTGTTCTTTTTCATTTTTTGGTTCCACCCTTCAATTGTTTACCTTGTGTTGTTCTTGGTTTCTAAATGTTAGTTTCTTTGCTACCCTATATTGGATTCACTGATGGCACTAGTTGCAGTACTCAAAACTTATCATCTACTGACACTAGTACATATGACCAAATTTGTGACGGTTTTTCGTTGATATTGCCACACTTATCTGTCGCAATTTCCACGAAAGCCAAGACTTTTTTTCATCTCTATATCCACGAACCAGGTGTCCATGGAAAAAATGACAAAATTAGCTCTCCACGTGTCATCGCAATGTGAAAAAATTTGTGGAAAGTTGCGGCGCAAAAGCGTGGAAATAGCGACAAAAAATTATGCCAAGAAAAAAACTTATGACGTAGATTATGTATGTGCGACACAAAACTGTGGCAAATTGCGATGAAAAAGTGTGGCAATAGTGACGAAAATTTATGCCAAGACAAAAAATTACGTCGCAGGTGTTGTATGTGTGACGCAAAACCGTGGCAAATTTCCACGAAAAAGCATGGCAATAGCGACGGAAATTTATGCCAAGACCAAACTTACGACGTAGATGATGTATGTGCGACGAAAAACTGTAAAAAATTGCGACGAACTTTCATCTCTATTGCCATGGTTGTTCAAAATAAAAATTGGCTTCCGAGGAACTATCGTCGATATTGCAACGCATCCTTTAATTTAAAAAAAAACAAATACACGAGATATGGTATTACCATATTACATTGTAATATGGTAATTCCATATTACAATGTAATATGGTAATGCCATATTACAATGTAATATGGTATTGCCATATTAC
>SNQJ01S0034585.1:40814-53740 GCA_010110895.2 Picea sitchensis
TTAGAGTTCAGTGTTTCGGAGCTTCGGTTCTCGGGAAACCCAGGTGCGAGATCTCCTGTTCTCGCATATCGTGAAATCCCAATGGACGAAACCCCAAAATCAACATAGCACGGATGAGAGGTGGTGTTTCAGTGTTTTGACACCTGGGATACCTAAGGGTAAGATCCCTTGTACTCACCATCCCCGAAATCTCGACTTGTGAAACTCCAAAATCAACATAGCGTGGATGAGAGGTGGTGTTTCAGTGTTTTGGCACCTGAGATACCTAAGGGTAATATCCCTTGTACTCGCTAGCCCCGAAATCCCGACTTGTAAAACCTCGAAATCAGCATAGCACGAATGAGAGGTGGTGTTNCCTTGTACTCGCCAGCCCTGAAATCCCGACTTGCAAAACCCCAAAATCAGCATAGCATAGACGAAAGGTGGTGTTTCGGTGTTTTGGCACCCGGGATATCTAAAGGCATGTCTCTTGTACTCACCAGTCCCGAAATCCCAACTTGAGAAACCCCGAAATGGCATAGCATGTCTAGAGTTTGGATGTCTCGGTGTTTCGACACCTGGGAAACCCAAGGGTTAGTTTCCTTGTACTCGCCAGTCGCAAAGTCCCGACTTGAGAAACCCCAAAATGAGCTTAGAAAGGAATACAAGATTAGGAGATTCAGCTCCCAGGAAACCTAAGTGTGAGACATCCTGTCTGCACATATCCCGAAATCCCGACATGTGAATTCCTGAGATGGCCTAACACACATAGTTTTTGGGGCTTCGGAGTTTCGACTCCCAGGAAACCTAAGCGCGAGACCTCCTATCTGCGCATATCGCGGAACCTTGACTTGCGAAATCTTGAAATAATAATAGCGCGGACAAGTCTTGATGTCTCGGTATTTCGGCACCTGGGATATCTAGAGGCAAGTCCCTGGTACATGCCAGTCCCGAATTCCCAACTTGTGAAATCCCGATATGGCTTAGCGCGTGATGAAGGAGCATCGCCAATGTCAATCGAGCGTGGGGAAAGTGCCAATGCATTTTGGCACATGATGAATTGCTTGAATGTTTTTGAAGTTCGATACGCCAAACGTAAATGAAACAATTAAGAAAGGGCATACTGGTAGATTGTAATCAGACCTTGAGCATCCCACTCTCGTCTGAAGGACTAAGAGGTATTTATGCTAGTAAATGTAAGTAGGTAGCTTTGAATTCTTAGATTAGATAGTTTTAGGAGCCGTAGGGAAAATGGATATAGACACCCTCACTTGTATCATTGTAACATTATTAGCAACATAATCAATCGAGAGAGCAGAGAGCATAGGAGAGGAGAAGAAGAAAACTGTGTAGAAGAACCCCATGTACAAAAGTTCTGGATTAATACAAAAAATCTTTAGTTCAGACTCATGGTGTTAAATTGCTTTCTGTGTTTGTACATGCAGATTGATATATGCTTGGTTACTCTCTGTTATGCATTTGCTTTGATGCGTGAATGTTTGATTTCATATTTAATGTCTGAAATCTGAAGCGAGGGAGAGTAAGGAATGAGTTTCAATTGTTTCTCTATCTGAGTAAGAGTTTTCCTGCAAGGAGTGCAGTGAAATTGTCCGTAAGGTGTGCGTTGACAGAATTTAGAGTTCATCTCTGCAAGCTCAGGAGGGATAAAATTTTCCTCATTCTCACAGAAGTGAAAGTTAAGCACAGGAGCCGTGCAAGGAGTGTGCAGGCCAAGTGAAGTCTCAGTGTTTGCAACCTGAGCAAAACTGTTGAAAGACTGTTGTCGCAGGGAGTGCACAGAATCGAAGAAGTTCAAATACTTGGAAGTATTTGAAGAATTTCCGCAAGGAGTGGGCATAGGAAATTTCTCCAAAGGACTTGAGGATTTTTTAAATCAAGCTCAAGAGGGCTAGTGCCTTGAATTATTAAAAGAAGGCGTAGCAACATTGGTTTGTTGGTGGACCAGTTTCGCGAAGAGACACTGTGTTCATTTCACAGAAATCGTCAAGGAGGAATTTGACGGTCAAAATTCTCCATGGAGAATTCGTGAAGTCCCGAGGGCCGTCAGATCTTGTAGAGGAACAGGGAAGTTACGGTAAGCATTTTTTGAAGTGAAATCTCAGGAGAATCGGACCATAGGATCTGAACCAACAAGGGTCGTTGGATCACCCACGTAAATCTCATTTCGGGGTTTCGTGAGTTGAAGGGTCGAAACCTTTGCATCAAGACTCGCGAGGTTGCGAGGTGCGAAGTCTCGAAATAGAGAGAGAATTTGAGCCATCCGATTGGAAGGGCACATGTCATGAGATCACCCATATCAGGGATTCATACATCGAAGGTCAGAAAGAGAAGTTTTCCAACTTCGCGAGTGGAAAAGCTGCGAAGATAATCAGGACCATCCATCTGAGAATGGACAGGTGGCATGCTCGCCAACACAGAGGTCAGACTTTCATTGACCAATTCGAGGTTTCATGAGTTGAAAATCTGAAAGCTCAGCGTCTAGATTCACGAAGTCGCGAATTCTGAAATTCCAGAAAAGGAAGGAAGTTCCATCGTGGGACCCGCATAGATGACGTGTCGAAATTTCTCCATTTCGGCAAATTGGAAGATCAGAGGTTTGCCAGGTGAGAAACCAAAACTTGGGTGCTCCAAGTTGCGAGTGGCGAAATCATGAGGAGCGAGGATAGCCATTAGATCCAGGTCATGGGAGGATCATTGGATCAGGAACCCCATTGTATTTTGTGCGTTCGTGGTTTTATAGGTTGAAAGGAATTGTGTTCGACATCAGAGGTTGTGAAGTGCCGAGAGTCGAGGCACGAAGGGGACATGTGGCAGAACCACACACTGGGCCCGGAAAATAGACTAGCGGACACACGTCAACATATTGGAAGGAGTCATCACGCCATTGACTTTTCGCGTCTTGGGAATTCACGAGACAAGAGCACAAGAGTTCAACATTTGAACTCACAAAGTGTCGAGAGGCCAGAGGCACTAACGCTTAGCCTAGCCGATGGTCGCACAAGGAGGGCACTTATGAAAGAAGAGATATACTCATTTCGCAATCTCGGGTATCGCGAGATTGGAGAGAAAGAGTCGGGAGTCAGGATTCGTGAACTCACGAGATTGCGAGCTGCGAAAAGGACGTGTGGATCGATTTGAAAGGAGATTCTAGCAGGGAAACTGAAAGAGCCAATCCAGCTCAAGGGAGATAAAGAACGATCCTGTGAGTGGATCTTAGCCCGAGGGTCGATAGGTCTATGTCAGTTTTGGTATCAGAGCTTGACTTTGTCTGTATACTTCAGACAGGGAAGGTGAAAAATAAAATCTCAGCCATGTCGCCGAGAAGAAGAGACAGGAAAACACCCGATTGGCCAGAGGATAGGGAAATGCCAAGAGGAAAGGGCAGGCAGGTGCCAAATCCAGCCATGGAGGGAGAGATGCATGACATACGTTCCAGACTCGAGGAAATGGAGACAACACAGAGGTGCACAGCTGGTGTTGGAAATGTCAGTGATTCTGAAAGTGAAAATGAAGCTGGACATGAAGCAGAAGAAGTTACAATAGAGGATGCAGCAAATGAACGCTTACTTAGGGTTGTTGCAAGAAAGGGTTCTAAGGCAAAAATGGATATTCCAGTATATGAAGGAAACCTGGATGCTGAAGAGATTCTAGACTGGATTAGAGCTCTAGACACATATTTTGACTATGAAGATGTTGAGGAAGACAAAAAGGTCAAACATGTTGTCACAAGATTGAAAGGACATGCAGCATTGTGGTGGGATGAGCTACAAGCTGACAGATGTTGCAAAAGCAAGCAAAAAATCAAGAGTTGGGATAGGATGATCACGAAGATGAAGGAGAAATTTATTCCCAGGGATTACCAGATTACTCTATTTCAGAGAATGCAAAATTTGAGACAGAAGCTGATGACAGTGAAGGAATACACTGAAGAACTCTACAAGATGAACATTAAGGTAGGTCATCGCGAAAGTGATGATGAAAAAGTTGCTAGGTACATGAATGGTCTGAGATACAACATTCAGGATGAGATGAGCATGATGACCATCCAAATGGTAGAAGATGCTTATCAAATGGCTCTAAAAGATTAAGAGAAGCTGAGCCGAAAACAAGGTCAAAGAGGCCGAGGCAAAAGTCAACCCAAAGGCAAATCAGTTGCCCAGGATAGAAATTAGAAACCCAAGGAAGACTGGAAGAAACCTTAGACTCAAACTGAGAGAGGTGGAAATTCACAGAGAGGGTAGTATACCAAATAGAGAGGTCAGTATGCTGATGGAAACATTTTTCCTTGTACAAGAGGTAGAGGAAGAGGAAGAGGTGGAGTGGTGAAATGCTTCACATGTGGAAAGAATGGACACAAGTCTTATGAGTGTCCAGATAAAAAGAAAGAAGGTGGTGAAACTCACATCGCCGAAGCACAGAGGTGGAATGTTGAGGTAGAAGATGTTGAAGGCGGAAGATCGTTGATGATGCGAAAAGTTCTCTTAACGCCAGAGAAGGAGGTGGAGAATCCAGTGCAAAGGAACAGTCTTTTTCGGACTGCTTGCAAGACCAAAGACAGGGTATGCAAGGTCATTGTGGACAGTGGTAGCATAGACAATCTCGTTTCTACAGAGATGGTAGAAAAGCTCGAGCTAGAGACTATTGAACATCCAAGCCCATACAGAGTTTCATGGCTACAAAAAGGACATCAAGTAAATGTCACTAAACAATGTTTAGTTGAGTTTAAGATAGGAGGGTATAAAGATGAAATACGTTGTGATGTTATTCCCATGGATGTTTGTCATCTATTGCTGGGTAGACCGTGGCAATATGATAGAAATGTGATTCATGATGGGACGAAGAACACATACACCCTAGAGAAGAATGGGAGAACTCACATGTTGCTTCCAATCAAAGATAAAGAGGTGAAACTTGAAGTAAGCAACACTGTACTTCTCATGAGTGGGAAGGAACTTCTTACAGAGGTTAAGAAGAAGGAGGAACCGCAATTCATTGTGGTCAGGAAGCCTAAAATTGTTTTAACCAGTACAAGGGTAGATGATTTACCAGAAGAGGTTCATAAACTGTTGGAAGAGTTTGTTGACATAGTAGTGGACGAACTACCTCGTTCGTTACCACCGATCAGAAGTGTGAGTCATCATATTGATCTCATACCTGGAGCTAGTTTACCAAATAAAGAAGCATACAGATTGACATCGTAGGAGAATGAAGAAGTCAAAATACATGTCCAGGATTTAATGGACAAAGGGTTGATTAGAGAAATCTTGAGTCCATGTGTTGTTCCGACGGTGCTCAGTCCGAAGAAAGATAGAGGCTAGAGGATGTGTACTGACTCAAGAAAAATCAACAAGATAACCATCAGGTACATATTTCCATTTCCAAGGATGGATGATTTGATGGATTGCTTAAGTGGGGCCAAATTTTTTTCGAAGATTGATTTGAAAAGTGGTTATCATCAGATTCATATGAGAGAAGGTGATGAATGGAAGACAACCTTCAAGACTAAAGAAGGGTTGTATGAATGGCTTGTTATGCCGTTTGGCTTAACGAATGCGCCAAGTACCTTCATGAGGTTGATGAATGAAGTCCTGAAGGATTTCATCGGAAAATTTGTCATTGTGTATCTTGATGACATATTGATTTTCAGTAAAACAGAGGCAGAGCAGCTGAAACATTTGGATACAGTGATGAAGAGGCTATAGCAAGAGAAGTTGTTGATAAACATGAAGAAATCCTCGTTCATGAGGACAGAGCTCATTTATTTGGGGTTTGTTATTTTTGCAGATAAGTTGAGGATGGATCCAGATAAGGTGGAGGTAATTAAGAATTGGCCATCACCGAAAAGTATATTTGAGGTGAAAAGTTTTCGTGGATTGGCTAGTTTCTACTAGAAGTTCATTAGGAATTTTAGTGGAATTAGTGCACCGATGATGGACACAGTGAAGAAAAGACATAAATATTTTCACTGGACAGAAGAGGCTAAGAAAAGTTTTAATTTGTTAAAGAAGAAAATCATGGAACAACCAATTTTGGTGTTGCTGGATTTCAAAAAGACATTTCAGGTAAAATGTGATGCAAGTGGATTCACAATAGGGGCAGTCTTGAGCCAAGAAGACAGGCCTATATCATACTTCAGTGAGAAGTTGAATGAAGTGAAAGTGAAATACTCCACGTATGACAAGGAGTTCTATGCTATTATTCAGGCATTGAAGAAGTGGAGACACTACTTGATTCCTAAGGAGTTTGTCTTATACAGTGACAATCATACTTTGTAATTTGTGACTCAACAGGAGAAGTTGAATCAAAGACATGTAAAATGGGTTGAATACATGTAGAACTTTACTTTTGTAATTAAGCATATTTCTTGAACTGCCAACAAAGTTGTTGATGCTTTGAGCAGGAAATGTTTGTTGTTGTAGGAGTTCAGGATCAAAACACTGGGTTTTGATGATTTTAGGGACATGTACAGAGATAATCCATATTTTAAGGAGGCGTATGAAGCAGCTGAGAATCCAGTTCTCAGGGACAGAATCCAATGGATAGAATACATGATCCAGGAAGGATTATTGTTTAAGGGTAATCAACTTTATATTCCAAAATGCTCCATGAGGGAGAATCTGTTGAAGGAGAAATACAGTGGAGGATTGGCCGAGCATTTTGGTCATGACAAGACATTCTCAAAGCTAAATGATTCATATTTTTGGCCAGGAATGAGAGCAGACGTCAAAATATTCGTGGACAGATGTAGAATTTGTCATCATTCAAAAGGGAAGAGGCAAAATGCAAGCTTTTATCAACCGTTACCCATACCTGACAGGCCGTGGGATGTAGTCTGTATGGACTTCATATTGGGGCTGCCAAGAACATAAAGAGGGTTTGACTCGATCTTTGTAGTGGTAGATAGATTTTCTAATATGGCACACTTCATACAGTGTCAGAAAACTAGTGACGCAACTCACATTGTGAATTTGTTTTTCAAATAGTTCATTCGACTTCATGGCTTACCAAGGAGCATAGTTTTAGATCGAGACACCAAGTTTGTGGGACACTTCTGGAGAACGTTATGGAAAAATATAGGAATGAACTTATCATTCAGTTCATCTTATCATCCTTAGACGGATGGACAGACAGAAGTTGTGAACAGAATTTTGGGAGACTTGCTGAGGATCTTGGTGACAGAACATCACAGTGAGTGGGACAATATTCTGCCACAGGCAGAATTTGCTTATAATGATTCAATCAACAGAAGCACAGGGCATAGTCCATTCCAGATTGTTTATGGGATGCAGCCAAGAGGAGTATCTGAATTGAGAGATTCATAACAGAATGAAACTAGGAGTGCTAGTGCAGAGGATTTCGCAGAAGCGATGAAGGAACTTCACAGCCAGGTGAAGGAGCGATTGCAGAACTCGAGCCAAGAGTATAAGCACAGAGAAGATCAACACATGAGACAACTTCAATTTGAGGTTGGTGATTTGATTCTGGCACATCTGAGAAAGGAAAGATTCATGAAGGGGACATATAACAAACTGAAGATGAAGAAGATCGGACCATGTAAGGTCCATAAGAAATTTGGGGCAAATGCTTATGAGATTGAATTACCCGATGGGATCAGAATTTATTCGATATTCAATGTCTCAGATTTGTACCCATACAAATATGAGGATGCAGGAACAAGTTATGAAAAACCAGAGATTAGGTGGACTAAACAGATGCCAGTTGCAGAGAAGCAACAGATGGAAATCATACTGGACAAAAGAGTTAGTAAGAGGACCGGGCGAAAGGAATATTTTGAATACTTGGTCAAGTGGAAGGGACATCCAGTTGAATATGCCAGCTAGGAGAATGAAGCAAAGATCCAGATGCATGGACAGACCGTGCGAGAGCTCATGGATAGGAGCCCATGAAAATTTTCAAGCGAGGGAGTATGATGCAGGAGCATCGCCAACGTCAAGCAAGCGTGGGGTAAGAACCAACACATTTTGGCACATGATGAATTGTTTGAATGTTTTTTAATTTAGATACACCAAATGTAAATGAAACAATTAAGAAAGGGCGTAATGTAATCAGACCTTGAGCGTCCCGCTCTCGTCTGAAGGACTAAGAGGCATTTATGCTAGTAAATGTAAGTAGGTAGCTTTCAATTCTTAGATTAGACAGTTTTAGGAGCCGGAGGGAAAAAAGATATAAACACCCTCACTTGTATCATTGTAACATTATTAGCAGCATAATCAATCGAGAGAGCAGATAGCATAGGAGAGCAGAAGCAGAAAACTGTGTAGAAGAACCTCATGTATGGAGGTTTTGGATTAATACAAAAAATCTTTAGTTCTGACTCATGGTGTTAAATCGCTTTCTGTGTTTGTACATGTTGATTGCTATATGATTGGTTACTCTCTATTATGCATTTTCTTTGATGCGTGAATGTTTGATTTCATATTTAATGTATGAAATCTGAAGAGAGGGAGAGTAAGGAATGAGTTTCAATTATTTCTCTATCTGAGCAAGAGTTTTCCTGCAAGGAGTGCAGTGAAATTGTTCGCAAGGTGTATGTTGACAAAAGTCAGAGTTCGTCTATGCAAGCTCAGGAGGGATAACATTGTCCTCATTCTTGCAGAAGTGCAAGTTAAGCACAGGAGTCGTGCAAGGAGTGCGCAGGCCAAGTGAAGTCTCAGTGTTTGCAACCTGAGTGAAACTGTTGAAAGACTGTTGTTGCAGGGAGTGCACAGAGTCGAAGAAGTTCAAATACTTGGAAGTATTTGAAGAATTGCTGCAAGGAGTGCACGTAGGAAATTTCTCCAAAGGACTTGAGTATTTTTTCAATCAAGCTCAAGAGGGCTAGTGCCTTGAAGTATTGGAAGAAGGCACATCAACGTTGGTTTTCTAGTGGACTAGTTTCGCAAAGAGATACTGTGTTCATTTCGCAGAAATCGTCAAGGAGGAATTTGATGGTCATAATTCTCCGTGGAGAATTCGTGAAGTCCCGAGGGCCGTCAAATCTTGCAGAGGAACAGGGAAGTTACGGTAAGCATTTTTTGAAGTGCAATCTCAGGAGAATCGGACCGTAGGATCTGAACCAACAAGGGTCGTTGGATCACCCACGTAAATCTCATTTCGAGGTTTCCTGAGTTGAAGGGCTGAAACCTTTGCATTAAGAATCGCGAGGTCGCGAGGTGCGAAGTCCCAAAATAGTGAGATAATTCGAGCCGTTCGATTGGAAGGGCACATGTCGCGAGATCACCCATATCGGGGATTCGGACATCGCAGGTCAGAAAGAGAAGTTTTCCAACTTCGCGAGTGGTGAAGCTACGAAGATAATCAGGACCGTCCATCTGAGAGTGGACAGGTGACATGCTCACCAACATGGAGGTCAGACTTTCATTGACCAATTCGGGGTTTCGTGAGTTGAAAATCTGAAAGCTCGGCGTTTGGATTCGCGAAGTCGCGAAGTCTGAAATTCCAAAAAAGGAAGGAAGTTCCATCGTGGGACCCGCATAGATGACGTTTCAGAATTTCACCATTTCAGCATATCAGAAGATCAGAGGTCGAGACTTTTGTCCCGAAAGTCTCGAATTCATGAAACCGCGAAAGAATCACAACCGTCCATTGGAGGAGGACAGGTGGCAGAGATCTAGGGATCTCACACTCGGAGGTTTACCAGGTGAGAACCGAAAACTTGGGTGCTCCAAGTCGCGAGTGGCGAAATCGCGAGGAGCGAGGATAGCCGTCAGATCTAGGTTGCGGGAGGACCATTGGATTAGGAACCCCATCGCATTTCGCATGTTCGGGGTTTCGAAGGTTGAAAGGAATTATTTTCGACATCAGAAGTCACAAAGTGCCGAGAGTCGAGGCACGAAGGGGACACGTGGCAGAACCACATAGTGGGCCCGAAAAATAGACCATCGGACACACGTCAACATATTAGAAGGAGTCAACACTCCGCTAACTTTTCGCGTCTCGGGAATTTGCGAGACAAGAGAAAAAGAGTTCAACCTTTGAAATCACGAAGTGCCGAGAGGCGAGAGGTGCTAGCGCTTATCTTAGCTGGTGGTCACGCAAGGAGGGCACTTACAAAAGAAGATTTCGGCACTTTGAGAGACAAGAGAGTAGGGGAACACATGCATCGCGATTTCCCGAATCGAGAAAGCCAAAAGCACCTCTCAGGTAAGGCCTGTGGTCATAGCCAATGATCACATGGGTAAGGATAAGGGATGGTAGGGTCTGCATCAAGCCCCATAGGAATTTGGGGATTCCGTTCCTCGGGTAAAAGAAGGAAAAAGCCGAAAATTATTAATTCCCGTAGTGGGTTTGTTACAAATTGGTATCAGAGCATGGTTACAACACTTGGTCTGCTTGGGCTCATGAACGGGTTGCGCAGAGACTCCATTTAGAGTACTGTTAAAAGGAGTAACTCTCTATCTTGACCCCCTCAATCAAAAGTCGAAGTTAAGAATGAAAAATCTATATTGTGTGTATGCATGTGAAAAATATGATTATTGAGCGCGTTATGAATGTATATAAATGTTGACTATCAACAAGCATTTTTCTTTTGCACACAAGTGGATGATCAACCGCGGGAAATTACAGACGTATAGAATGGTGACTCACCATTAATTGGGGGATGGCTCCCACAATAGAGACGAAGATTCTGATTAAAGGAGGGCAGTAGGGACCCCTCCAGATCTAGCTGAGACTGTGAGGATTCTCATGGTCGAACTACAGAGCTACAAGGCGACAACGAGAGGATCATAAAAGAGAAAGAGAAGCAAATGAAAATTAATGCAGTCTTACTGCAGAGTTTATCCGACATACAAAGACAATTGCAGCATGAACCTGAGATACAGAAACATGGTCATGTCAGTGGCCACACTAAGAGGAGCACCTTGAGAAAATTCCACCCCAGAAATAAGGGACAAGCGTCGGATGATTCTTCCGAAAAGGAAGTTGGCAGCTCAGAAGGATCTTCTAGTAGAAGAACTAGTTCTCATTCCCGAACAAAATGAAAGAAGCGAAAAATTTCGAAGAGTCATAATCTCGAAGAGTTTAAGAAGGCCAAACCACCCTCCTTCAACAGTGAAATAAAGAAGGGAGAGGAAGCGGAGGCATGGCTGCTTGGATTAAAGAAGTATTTCAGAGTCCATGACTTCTCAGAGAACTTGAAATCTCGAGTAGCCACCTTCAACTTGAATGGAAAGGCTTCCATTTGGTGGGAAGAACTTAAGAATTTGAAAGGGATTCACAAAGAGGACCTGTCTTGGAAATGGTTTGAGAGATACTTCAGGAAGAAGTATCCATCGAAAAAGTATTTTGATGAAAAGACTAAAGAATTTTATGAACTCAAGGTGGGGCAACACACCATAGAAGAATATGTCATCAGATTCCTCGAATTGCTGAGGTACATACCCTATATAAAAGAAGAAAAGGCAAAGGTGCAACGATTCATCAGTGGACTACCTAAGGACTATCAGAATAGGATTGAATTTGATGAACCAAAGACCCTAGAAGATACTATCCGAAAGGAAAGATATTGTTATGAACAACTTGGGCATCGGACAGAACCTCGCGAAGGCTGGAAGCAGAAGAATAGTTCAGGATTTCAGAAAAAGGGGTTTAAATCCCCAAGATTTAATGACTATAAAAAGAACTCAAGGATGAGCTTCCTATCCCGAAGTGTACACTAGTAGAACTTTCCCTCCTTGGGTGGAAATAAACTTTTTGGATCTGCCCTAGTAAATACTGATAACCCAAAGAGAGAACCTTTGAAATGTTGGGGTTGTGGAAAAGAACACCTAATGAGGGACTGCCCGCACCGACAATAGAACAACCAAAGAACTTACAGCGTTCAAGAAGCTACCACCGTCAATGACGTGGCCAGGAGAGTGCCGCAAATTTATGCAGCCTTGGATAATAACCAAGATGACCACTAAGCTTCAGTGGTGGAAATCGAAGGTATGATCACCAGCCATCTAGTGTCTATTCTGATTGACCCTCGTTCAAATTTGATTTAGATAGCCCCTAAGTCTATTGATAAATGTAAACTACAGCCACATAAAAATGTCGAGTCATGGTTGGTACAGTTAGCCACTGGCACCAAAAGAAGGGTAGCGGAAGTCATACCAGCCTACCAATTCATTATGGGTGAATTCCCCACCCAGGAAAACCTTAACATATTACCCCTGGGATCGTATGATCTATTGATTGGTATGGAATGGATAGCCACCCATAAAGCCAAACTAGACTATTACCATAAAACCTTGGAATGTGTAAGTAAAGAAGGAAGGAGGATAACCCTTCAAGGGATCCAAAAACCTGTCTCGGTGAGACAAATATCAACTCTTCAAATGAGAAAGTATTGCAGAAAAGGATGTCCACTATATGAAATACAGGTGTTGAAACCAATTGAAGGAGACAAACCAAGCCTCGAATACCACCCCACACTGAGAGAATACAGAGATGTATTTCCAGAAGAGGAACAAGGTCTACCTCCGAGAAGGGACATCAAATTCTCAATAGAACTTGCACCAGGAGTAGTGCCAGTGTCTAGGAAACCCTACAGGATGAGCACACCTGAGCTAGTTGAGCTTAAATTACAACTGAAAGAAATGATGGACAGAGGCTATATCCAGCCCAGCGTGTCTCCCTGGGGAGCAATAGTCCTGTTTGTGAAAAATAAAGATGGTACCCTCCGACTGTGTATATATTATAAATAACTCAATAAGGTAACTATAAAGAACAAGTACCCCTTACCCAGGATCGATGACTTGTTCGATCAATTGGGAGGTGCCTCTATCTTCCTGAAGATTGACTTGATATTGGGATATCATCAAGCCTGAATCAAGGGTGAAGACATCCACAAAACTGCCTTCAGGACGAGATATGGTCACTATGAGTTTGTGGTAGTGCCATTTGGGTTAACCAATGCCCCT
>SNQJ01S0034585.1:93045-109078 GCA_010110895.2 Picea sitchensis
CTACACATATTATAATATATTATCAAGGAAAAAACAAGCTACATGAAATTTGGACATTTGAACAAAAATTTACAAGTTAAATGAGTACATCAATAAAAAATAGCATACTAACCTTGCAAGTTCAAAATCCAAGCTATGTAGATTGAGAATTGGATTTGTTCAACCAGTGGGTGACAGAAAAAATAAACAGCTCAAACAAAAGCCAAGAACAGTGTTTCAACTATAGCAATTGTGTCGCAAAGTCTCTTAAAGTCACATATATATAGATCAAATAGTCAACTAGCCATTAACACCGACCAATGAGATAGGCAAAATTTTCGTCGATATTGCCACAAAAGTTCGTGGATATTGCCACGAAAGTTCGTCAATATTGACACAAATATCCAGACTAGGTTAAAATAAGATTTTCGTGGATATTGCGACGAATACAATGCAGTTATCGAGTTGTTAACTGAAGTCATTTCACTTGGAATTTGTCATCTTATTGTACGACTTGATTCATAGTTAGTAGTATTGCAGTTGAGTAATTTTTATTCCATCTGAAGTCCTACTTTGTTAAGGGTATATTTATGAATTCTCCTCTTCGAACGACATTTTGATTACATTGAATATCAACACATTCCTAGATGTATAAATACATTGACAGATGGATTGGCTAATTATGTGTTAGACAAACATTTGAGACATTTATAAATCCAATCACATTTTTTACAAAAAACAAGTAAGCTAGTAGGAACTTTATATTTATAATGATAAAAGTTTACAAAAAAGTGTTTTGTCCGAAGACCAAAATATCAAAAATGTGAAGCTCATGGCTTCATGTACAAAAAGCATCAAGGATGTTGCTCGTTGTCACAAGTGACTGCTCGTGCTACTCTATGGAGCAGTCGACCAATAGATGTGGATACTCCCACTTTGTGGCATTGATAATGCCTAGGAAGCTCATCCACTGTGGAATCAATAACATGCATGGTTAGTCCATCTAGGTTCTATTCTATAACCTCGATATCTGTGGCAGCTACCCCTACTACAAAATGATGCAGGAGCATCACCTTAAAAGTCAAAGATGCAAGCGTGGAGGCAAAGAAACGACATCTCAGCATGACAAAGTTCAAATCAACAATTAACTTAGGAGTAAATCGAGTTGTTGAGATATTTTGGAAACA
This sequence comes from Picea sitchensis, assembly GCA_010110895.2. Lineage (NCBI taxonomy): Eukaryota > Viridiplantae > Streptophyta > Pinopsida > Pinales > Pinaceae > Picea > Picea sitchensis. The sequence goes on from SNQJ01S0034585.1 coordinate 94,212, forward strand.
ATATTTTTAAATATGCCATGTTTGTAAAGTCATATAGGATTGTAAGGGGTTGCATATATAGAGTGTTGACTCTTATCTGGTAATAATTGTTAGTTATTGTAATAGGAAAAAGTAGGTAACCTCTATGACTTGATAGGATAGGTTGCAGAAAGGAAGAGAGAGCTCATGGAGCTAGTCCTTAGATAGTTGTTGTTGCATTGTAAAATTATTATGAGATAGGGACCAGTAGAGCATAATAGAGTAGAAGAAAGACGTAGTGGAGAACTGCAATATCATGTAATTTGTTTCATGAATGAATAGAACAGACATAATTGTACCAAATATTGGACTGTGTTCATTTTAATGTGTGATTGAATGAATGTTGCATTATGTGTATGTCATTTAGTTCATTTTCATTCATGTATGATTGTTCAAGAATTTGATCGTATGAGTTCATGACGAAACTGGATAAGTTTCAATTGTTTCTCTTCTGAAACTCGTATGCAAGGTGTGCATATCGAATGCAAGGAGTACGTTGACTGAGTCTCAGACTGACTCAGAAAGAGTTCAGAGAGAGAGAAGAGGAAACTTAGACCAGGTGTAAGGATTGCACAGCATCAAGAAGCGAACAAGCGTTAAAGAATGCCAGGAGGGAGAGAAGAATTTATTTTCAAGAAATCCTTCAAACTGAGTTATTGAAATCCCCGAACACAAGGAGTGTGTGGAAAGTCGAAATACTTTAATGATCAAGCTCATAAGGAATATCACTTTCATAAGTGTTGACGATATCCAAGAGTCGGATTCGTAGGAGGATCAATGGTCGAAACCTTTGAATACTGATAAATATTCTAAGTCGGAAGAAATCAAAAGATCAAGAGGAGGAGAGAAATTGGTCGTTGGATCATAGTGCAAAATATCAATAACCATCTGATCAGAGAAAGGTGCACGAGCCTCAGAACTTCACACACACAGGAGAGAGAACTTACCAAGGTTTGAGAATTGATATTTTCGAATTTCGGAGAGCCAGAGAGCCGAAGAAAAATATTAATCATCTGATCATCCGAACTAGATCTGAGTCATTATATCAGCCGAATCAAATATCAAGCATTTGATCATCCTAAGTGAATTTGGATCATTTGATCAAGAGGAGACGTGGCATGAATCTGTGGACTCCGGGTAAAGTCCCAACGTAATTCATAGTCGTCATATCAAGAGAGACGTGGCATAGATCCATGCACTCTGAGTAAATACTCAAAGAAATCCTTGATCATCAGATCAAGTGGACACACGTCAATTGATTATAGCCTTTGAATAAAATCCATTGGGAAAAAGGGTGAATTTTGAGATTTGAGAATCTTAGAAGTCTAAAGACCTGAAGGAGATATAGACCGATGATCGAGAAGAGGGCCACAAGACCGTTGATCTAGTTTAAAGGTCAAACACCCAAAGTATAAGTAGATTCCTTTATTTAGGAGGACAAGTGTCCGCAGATCATCAACTCCGAAAGATTGACGTACAGAGGAAAGCAGGGTTTAATACTTGAAAAGTCCAATGTCTGGAATCACGAAGGAGATCACATCCATTGTTTCAGGAGGGGAAGATTTGGTCCATGGATTTGAAAAGGGAAGATCTAAACCATCAGTTCAGACAGTACCATCAAGATCGGGAGATCGACGATCTCATAGAATTTCAGGGACATGAGTTGCGTGAACTTTAAAATGTTGAGGGCGGGACGAAATCCAAACCGTGGTTTTGGCAAGAGGAATCATGGAGGTTCAAGGATAATTGCGGGCCAAAAAGTAGTTTTATCCCAAAATTATTTTTCCATGCCCATAATTGTGTGCTCACAAGAGGTCATCACCTAAGGTCAGATCAAGAGATGGCTTATCAAAAAAAGAAGCTAACACCTAGTACTCTGCAATTTCGTAGGAGAGTGAGATGGAAGGTTGTGGGTGCTATTAGACATGCACCAAGAAGCCGAAAGGGCTTGTGTTTAGATACAGAAGGAGACCATTAAGGTTTCAAAGGGTCATTTGACTCAAGAATCATAGATCCTTGACTAGGAGGTCATGTATCACTATGGGGGGAGTAGGGGGGTTGCATCAGGTGGTATCAGAGCTGATATTGAGTTTGTTTGTAGGTAGAAGACAAATTGTGGTATCAAGAAAATTTGATTTCTGTTTGAAGGCATCAGAAGGTCATGCAGTGAAATCACACCACCCAGAAGGCATAGAGAGAATGCATAAATGGAATAATAATTGAGGTGACTCTGAATGAGACTGGACACCATGGAAACAACACAGAGAACAAAATCATACACTAGAGATATCAATGAATCTGAGAGTGAAGAGATAGAGGTCGAAGAAAATGTAGCAGTGGATGCTGCACAAGATCGATTATTGAAAGTTGTTTCAATAATAGGAGTCAGAGAAAGAGTAGAGGTACCAATGTATGAGGGACATTTAGAAGTTGAAGAATTGTTGGATTGGGTACGTGCTATGGAAAAGTACTTCGATTATGAATATATCGAAGAAGATAAGATGGTGAAGCATGCAGTGACAATATTGAAAGGTCACGCAGGACTATGGTGGGATGAACTGCAAGCTGAACGAAGGGGCAACCTTAAGAATAAAATTAAGAATTGGGATAGGATGGTAGCCAAGATGAAAGAAAAAATTATCCCAAAGGATTACCAAATCGATATGTTCAAGAGATTGCAAAACCTGATATAGAAAATCCTATCAGTGAAGGAGTACACTGAAGAATTTTACAGACCAAACATCAGGGCTGGACAGAAAGAGAATGAAGATGAAAAAATAGCCAGATATATCAATGGGTTGACATATGAAATACATGAGGAGATTAGAATGATTTATGTTAGCAAAGTCGAGGATACTTATCAAGCAGCCTTGAAAGCTGAAGAGAAATTGGCCAGGAAACAGAGCCAATGAAATAGAGGAGGAAATTCAAGTAGAGGTAAGGGAACCAGTAGAGAAAAGTTCCAGAAACCAAAGCATGAAGTTGGAAAACAACATAGTCACCCAGAGAAAGGTGGAAGTTATAAAGAAGGACAACATGGAGGAAGAAGCTCTTTTTCCAGAGGACAAGGAAGAACTAGAGGAGGTGAAGTTAAATGTTATACCTGTGGAAAATTAGGTCACAAGTCTTGGGAATGTCCCTGAGAGAAAGAGAGAAGGAGGGGGCTTATCAAAAAAGGGAGCTAACAAGCAATACTCTGAGAATTCACAGGAGAGTGAGAGGGAAGGTTGCGGGTGCTATTAGACCTGCACTAAGAAGCCGAAAGGGCTTGTGTTTAGATACAGAAGGAGACCATTAAGGTTTCAAAGGTTCATTTGACTCAAGAATTAGAGATCCTTGACCGAGAGGTCGTGTAGCCCTATGAGGGGAGTAGGGGTGCTACATCACAAAACCTCTCTCTCCACACCTCTGGATGGGAGATGATCCCGATGCACGATAAGGCCCCGCATCTACATTGTTTAGAGCAGTTGATCAGTCATCGGATAAATAACACAAAAAATATTTATATCATTAAAATATCAAAAAAATTATATAAACAAATATTTTCCTTCTTACCTATGTCCCCCCACTAGGGCCCATCAGGAAGAGCTAGGTATGGATCCCCACATAAATCTAATCTGGCATATGCATAATCTTCCACCATGAGAATCTGATTCCTCAGCCATTGGAAGAAGGCATCGTCACACTTGACGATGGGAACACCACCATGTCAAGCCATAAGATACACCCACCTCTTCATTCATGGATCCTATGGAGTGGGTATACCCCACTCCACCTAGAGACGTAGGACAGGAACCCTCTCCATAAATAAGGACATCAAAATGGAACCATATCCAAATTTATTCAGCTGACCATTTCGACACTTGGTAAGTTGTTTTTTCATGCTTTTCAAGACCCCCTCACACAAGTTGAAGACCCTCGGTTCCATGCACTCTATTGTATACTAAAAATGGATATGAAAAGCCATATGGGGAGAATCACTCCCTACCATGTGATTAATAGTGTAAAGGATGGTCCTCAATGGTAAATCAAGGACATCCCTGATGGCTACGTTTCCACTTTGTTTCTCAGTACCTCGCACACAATGATGACAGACGTAGTAATCCATCGGCTCACCTCCACCCTTGCTGCCTGTGAGCGATACTTGTGAACCAAGGTGAGACAACCCTTTCAGGAAATATATATCCTCTATATATATTGTGAGTGTATGGACACCCATGTGAAATTCTTGTTCATTCACATCCCACATGTGAACCAAATACTCTAACAGTCTCAATTAGGATCGCATTCCCTGAATCTTGAAAATTTTTAGTAAACCACATTTCCTTGGAGCCATAACTGTCCCCGGGTCATTCCCAGCAAAGTAATCCTCTTCTTCATTCCCTCTCTCATGCCACTCCAACATCTTGACCAAGCAAATCCTACCAAGGAACAATACAATAAGATTAGAAACATAAAATTCTTTCCTGGGTTTTTTTTCTAGTTAGGTTTATCTTTTTAAATTGTTGGTTCTGTTCATCACAGGGATGTGCATTCACGTAGAGCGACGTCATCGCACCCTACATATAGGGTCACTTGTGATGATACTAAATCATCACAGTTCATGATATAGGCACCTGCGACGATCTCAACGCGCAGGTAGCCCCAAAATATCGACCCAACACACAAATTTGACCAAGGAAAAAAAAAATTGAAACCATGAAAAGATGAAGGAGAAGAAGATTACCTGTTTGATGGAGATGGTTCTCAAAATTATCCACCACACACTCCACAATTGACAGTTGAAATTCGGGGAGAAAAAGGGCTTTGGAGCACTATTTGGCTAAATTTGAAAATGAAATGGTAAAATGGTGTTTTGGGCCTATTTTATTGTTTTTTAACACTTTTTGTTTGCAAAATTATATTATTTTTATATTTTATCCATGCCTTAAAGTCTTAACATCTTGTAAAGTGTTGACTTTTGTAGATTAAAAGTTCTAGAAACAAGACATTGGAAGAAGGGTCCACCCTTTTTGATTTATTTTTGCATGTATAGATCCTTTTAGGGTTTGTCAGGAAAAAATCTGAGCACAGTCTTAATTCTTTCTCACTCTCGTGAAACCATGATAATGTAATCGATTCGTCTTTTGTCATTTTTTCAAACTTGCATTGGTAATACGAAAAATGAAAAACGATGGAGTACCTTTTAAGCTCTTTTCTAACTCCCTAAAAACAAAAAAATGGTCGAGCGACCTTGTTCTTTTTACACTTGTAAAAGTATTTGAAAAAAAAATCTGATGAGAGGTAGGTTATCTCTTTTTCGGTCTCATTGGATTAACTTATGAAAAAGGACCTAATGGATTTCTCTTTGAGTGTTTTTCAAATTCTTGAAAATTGAAAAAACCCTCAGTTTTCTTTCTTTGGACTCATTAAACAAACATCAAAAGACATATCTGGGCTCAAACCACTCCTTCTTAGGGTTCGTTAAACATAATTTTAGGAACTCATTTGAAGGATGAGATTACATATACAAGAATATGGTATCCTCCTTAATATTACGTAAAAATAAAGAGGTACTTGCCAGAAATTGTGGGGGGAAATTGGGAAAGAAATGTGTCTTTGTATTTGTGTTAGTGGCAGTAATAGTCACTCTTGAACATGACACCCCCCTTTATCATTGTATTCGGGTTGGGAAATCCATTTGTCTCTCGTTTGACCATCCAAAAGTTCATATGTTGGGTCCTCCTTGATTCAATGTTTCCAAGAAAATTGTCGTGCCATTCATATGTTCAAGAGAATTCCAACCTAAACAAGACTTCTATATAGTTGGTCATATGCAATTATGAATTTTCTACCATGTCGGCCTTACCTGTGTTAGTTCTGAATTACTTCATACCCTGATCTACTTCAAATCTGTTACATATTTCATGTCATTGAAGGTGGATACATCAAGGTCCTCCTATGATGATTCTTTTCCTGTGGACTTCAACTCATTATCTAGGAACAAGACTTAGAAGTCATTTAGTACCTTATAGCTTGCATGACTCAATGGAAGGTTTCTTCACTTTCAACAATGGGTTCACATCATTGACCCCTGATTGGAAGATTCCATCGAGTGTTCGACTTCAACCCATTTATTCACATTCATTGGATTGTACTAGGGTACCTTGGGAGTCATTGACATCAATGGTGATTTCTCTCACACTTGTTAATGGTTTTCATTAATGACCAACAATCAAGTGGTTTCTACCATGTTTGACTTAGACACCTGTAATCAAATGGATGAATTCATAGTTAGAGACGATGGAAATGAAGACCCTAGATCTTATCATTTTGATCCAGGTTGCAACAAAGTGTTCATAAATTTGTGCTGACACATAGATGCACTGTGTATGTCTCATAGCTATGTCTGAATTTGAATTATTTAGAGCATAGATCCACAATGTATTCTTGGTGGCTATGTTGAATCATAATGACATGGATCCATGGTGTATGTTTAGTGGCCATGACTCACTTGACATTTATGATTAGAGTTACTTGTAGTCTGAGCATGGGAATGCCTACCTCAAAAAATGGTATGTTATTATGCAGATGATTGATTGTTTGCAGGTTCCTGATCGATGTGCTCCCTGTTTTTGACAGACACATTCTACCAAGTATTTCAGTTATCATGAGTTCCAGCTTCACACTTTGGGGAGAATTATGTTACATGATGCAGGATCATCGCCTTCAAAGTCAAAATGCAAGTGTGGAGGCAAAGGAACAACATCTTATCAAATGACAAAATTTCAAAACAGAAATTAACTCAGAATTAAATCGAGTTGAGATATTTTGTAAACAACATTTTAAAAATGTAACTTGTTTGTAAAGTCATGAAGGATTGTAAGGGATTGAAAATATTGAGTGTTGAATCTTATCTGGAAATAACTGTTAGTTATTTTAATAGGACATATTAGGAAACCCCTAAGAGTTTGATAGGATAGGTTGTAGATAGGACGAGAGATCTCATGGAGATAGTCCTTAGATAGTTTTTTCATTGTTGCATTGTAATAGAACATACATAGTAGAAAGAATGATATAAATATCCGAGAGATCAGTAGAACATAATAGAGTAGAAGAAACATTATGTAAAAAAAAAATTCATGAAGGAATAGAATAGGCAGAATTGTCCCAAATCGTTGGACTGTGTTCATTTGATGTATGGATGAATGAATGTTATATTATGTGTGTGTGATTTATTACATTTTCATTCATGTATGATTGTTCGAGAGGTTGACTGTATGAGTTCATCAAAAAATTGGATGAGGTTCAATTGTTTCTCTTTTGACACTCGTATGCAAGGTGTGCATCTTGAACACAAGAAATGTGTCGACTGAGTCTTGGAGTGACCCAGAGAAGTTCAGAGAGAAAAAAGGAAACTTAGAGTAGGTGCAAGGTGTGCACAATGTTGAGAAGCGACCGAGAGTCGAAGAACCTAGAATAGAGAATGTCAGGTGTGCGAGAATAATTTATTTTCAAGAAATCCTTTGAACTGAGTTATCAAAATCTCGATAACGCAAGGTGTGCATGGGAAATAGAAATCCGCTTAAGGATAAATCTCAAAAGGGATAGCACTTTCCATTAGTGTTAACGAGATGGAAGATTTAGACTCCTAGAAAGAGCAAAGGTTTGAAGCATTTGAACACTTAGAAAATATTCTAAGTCACAGAGGAATTAGAAGCTCAAGAGAGAGGAGCAACAGTGGCCATTGGATCACAGCGTAACAGATCAACATCCGTCTGATCAGGGTAAGGTGAATGAGCCTTAGTTCTTTGCACATAGAGGAGAGAGAAACCTCACAAGGGTTGAGAACTAAGATTTCCGAAGCCCGAAGAGCTGGAAACCTGAAGTAGAATGTCAATCATCCGATCGCAGGAACAGATCTAAGTCGTCAGATTGTTTGGGTAAAATTCAAGCATCAGATCACTAGAGTGGGTCTGAGCTGTCAGATATCATGAGTCCAAGCGGAGGAAAGTGAAACTTGGGATTTCCAAAGCACGAAGAGCCAAAGAGCTGAAGCGAATCTGTACCGTTGAATCCAAGAGGACACATTTCGACAGGTCTAAAGATCTAGAGGAAGGAAAAGGTCGAAGTGTTGAAAACACCCTAATCTCGAAGAGATGAAGAGTCGAGAGTCGGCGATCTATAGGTCGACACTTGTCAACAAATCATGAGTTCTGGGTAAATTTGTTGTGGAGTTTCAGTTGAGAACTGAGACTGTCGAACCCTGAAGGCCCGAAGTGATTTAGAATCATCAGATCTAGGAGAGACATGGAATAGATCCATGTACTCTAGGTAAAGTCCCAGAGTAATCCTTGATCGTTAGATCATGAGGACATGCAACATATATCCGCATACTTCGCAGGGAGAGAAATGTTGAGAGTTGAAAGGTCTGAAGTCCAGAGTTCCCAAGTGATATACACCATTGATTTCATGGGACAGGTGTCCCTAGATCGTCAACTCCGGGGGATTGTAGTACGGAAGAGAGTTGGGTATGATATTTCAAAACCCCAAAGTCCGGAATCACGAAGAGATCGCATCCGTTGATTTAGGGGAGGCATATCTAGTCCGTATATTGAAAGGCACAGATCTAAACCATTGATTTAGACACTATCGTCAAGATCGCGAGATCGACAATCCCGTAGTATTCTGGGGATAGGATTTGCGCGGAGTTTAAAATATTGAGGGCAGACCACAATCCAAACCGTGGTTTTGTTAGGAGGACACATCGAGTCTTGAGGAGAGTTGCGGGCCCAAAAGTAGTTTGGCTTCAAACTTCTTGTGGCCGAGCCCTCAACTGCATGGTCATTGCCCAAGGTCACATGAAGAGAGAGGCTTATCTGAAAAGGAGATAGCGCCCAAAACTATGAGAGTTTTCGCAGATGCAAAAGGAAAGATCACGAGTATCATAAAACTGTACTAGAAGGATGAAAGGACATGTGTTTGATTCATACATGGGACTACCAAAGTCCTAAACAGTCCTTTGACTTAGAGAATCGAAGATCCTTTGACCAGGAGGTCACACAGCCCTACGAGGGAGTAGGGGGCTGCATCAGGTGGTATCAGAGTTGATATTGAGTTTGTTTGTAGACAATAGACAAAGGAGAAAGGAGACAAATTGATATCAATTGTGGTATCAAGAATTTGATTTCTTTTTGTAGGTGATGCAGTGAAAACATGCCACCTAGAAGGCATAGAGAGAATGCAGAAATGGAAGAAGAAATGAGGTGACTCTGATGAGACTGAATGCCATGGAAACAACACAGAGGAGAGCCCCAGATGCTAGAGATATCAGTGAATCTAAGAGTGAAGAAGAAGAAGTCGAAGAAAATGTAGTAGAGGATGTTGCGCAATATTGCTTGATAAAAGTTGTTTCAAAGATAGGAGCTAGAGAAAAAATAGAGGTACCAATGTATGAAGGCAATTTACAAGTTGAAGAATTGTTAGATTGGGTATGTTCTATGGACAAATACTTCGATTATGAAGATATCAAAGAAGATAAGAAGGTGAAGCATGTAGTGACAAGACTGAAAGTTCATGTAGTGCTATGGTGGGATGAACTACAAACCGAATGCACGAGCAATGGTAAGCATAAAATTAAAAACTGGGATAGGATGGTAGCCAAGCTGAAGGAAAAATGTATCCCAAAGTACTATGAAATCAATCTATTCATAAGATTACAAAGCCTGAGACAGAAAATCTTATCAGTGAACGAGTACATTGAGGAATGTTACAGATTGAGCATCAGGGTTGGATAGAAAGAAAATGAGGATGAAAAGACAACCAGATATATCAATGGTTTGAGATATGAAATCCAAGAGGAAATCAACATGATGTCGGTTAGTACAGTAGAGGATGATTATCAAGTAGCCTTGAAAGACGAAGAGAAATTGGCCAGGAAGAAAATCCAACGAAGTAGAGGAGGAAACTCAAGCAGAGGTAAGGGAACTACTAGAGAGAAGTTCCATAAACAGAAGCATGAAGCTAACAAACAACATAGTCACCATGAGAAAGGTGGAAGTTATAAGTAAGGAGAACATGGTGGAAGATGTTCATTTTCCAGAGGACGAGGAAGAGCTAGAGGAGGCGTAGTTAGATGCTATACCTTTGGAAAGCAAGGACAGAAATCTTGGGAATGTCTCGAAGGAAAGAAATAAGGAGGAGGTGAAGCACACATTGTTGAACCATAGAAACATGTGGAAGAAGAAGCAGCAGAAGGAGAAAAAAACCTCATGATGAGGAAGATTCTTCTTAAAAGAAGAAGGAGATGGATGAACCAGTTCAACAAACAAGTCTTTTCAGAACTTCTTGCAAGATGAAAGACAGAGTTTTCAAGGTGATTATAGACAGTGGGAGCACTAACAATCTAGTATCAATAGAGATGGTGGAGAAACTGGAGATGAAGACAAATGCACATCCAAACCCATACAAGGTATCATGGTTGTAGAAAGGACATCAAGTAATGGTAAGTTAACAATGCCAAGTTGAATTTAAAATAGGAGGTTATAGGGATGAAATATTATGTGATGTAATTCCTATGGATTTCTATCATATTTTATAGGGGAGACCATGACAGTTTGACAAAAAAATTATTCATGATGGGAGAAAGAATACTTATACCCCAGAAAAGAATCGTAGGACACATATGTTGTTACCAATCGAAGACAAATATAAAAAGAGAGAATCTAGTTCAAGCATACTTCTAATGAGTGGGAAGGAACTCTTGAATGAAGTCAAGAAGGAGAAAGAAATGCAGTTTTTTGTAGTGAGGAAACCTAGAGTTATCCTTACGAATACGTCCATGGAAGATTTTCCTATATAAATCAAGGAACTGTTAGAAAAAATTTATGACATATTATTGGATGAGTTACCTCACTCGTTGCCACCCATTACGAGTATAATCCATCATATTGACCTTATTCTAGGAGCTAGTTTACCAAACAAATCATCTTATAGGTTGACACCTAGAGAGAATGACGAAGTCAAAAATCAAGTCTGAGAGTTGTTGGATAAAGGTTTAGTCAGAGAAAGCCTAATCCCATGTGTAGTACCAACTATGTTAAGTCCAAAGAAGGACGTAGGATGGAGAATGTGTACAGATTCTCGAGCCATCAACAAGATAACCATTAGGCATAGATTTCCTTTACCGAGGATGGATGATTTGATGGATTGTTTGAGTGGATCAAGCTATTTTTACAATATAGACTTGAAGAGTGGATATCATCAAATAAGAATGAGAGAGGGAGATGAATGGAAAACAACATTCAATACAAATGAAGGATTGTTTGAATGGTTGGTCATGTCATTTGGGTTGACAAATGCACCAAGCACATTTATGAGGTTGATGAATGAGGTGTTGAAAGACTTCATAGGGAAATTTTTCATAGTATATCTGGATGACATACTAATCTTCAGTAAGACAAAGGGAGAAAACTTAAGACATTTGACATCAGTGATGGAAAAATTGCAGCAAGAGAAGTTGCTAATAAATATGAAGAAAAGTTCTTTTATGAAGAAGGAACTCAGATATTTGGGTTTCATGATCTCTTCAAATGAATTGAATATGGATCCAGAAAAGGTGAGAGCAATCAAAGAATGGCCATCTCCAAGAAGCATATTTGAGGTAAGAAGTTTTCATGGGTTAGCAAGCTTTTATAGAAAGTTTATCAGAAATTTCAATGGTATATGTGCACCCATGTTGGAAACTATGAAGAAGAAGCACAAGTCTTTTAAATGGACATAGGAAGATGAAAAAAGTTTCAAGGTGTTGAAGGAGAAAATCACAGAACAACCAATTATGGTCTTACCATATTTTGGAAAAACATTTCAAGTGAGATATGATGTGAGTGGATTAGCTATTGGACCAGTCTTGAGTTAGGATAATAGACCAGTTGCTTATTTTAGTGAGAAACTAAATGACGCCAAGCAGAAGTATTCCACATATGACAAACAATTTGATGCGGTGATTCAAGATTTGAAGAAGTGGAGACATTATATAATTCCTAAAGAATTATTCTTGTACAGTGATAACCAAGATTTGCATTTTATTACTAGGCAAGAAAAGTTGAATCAGAAACATGCAAAAATGGGTAGAATTTATGAAAAAGTTTACTTTTTTTATTAAACATATTGTTGTAACTTCTAACAAAGTTGCAGATGCTTTGAGCAAGAGGATTTTGATTGTACAGGAATTCCAAGTGGAGACCTTAGGGTTTCAACACATCAAGGATATGTATAAAGAAGACACAGATTTTAAGGAAGCTTATGAGGCATGTAGGAATATTTTATTGGAAGACATAAGCCCGTGGACTAAATATTTGATCCAAGATGGATTATTGTTCAAGGGAATCCAATTGTGAATACTGAAATTCTCAATGAGAGATAATTTGTTGAAGGAGAAACACAACAGAGGTTTAGCTCGACATTTTGGTCATGATAAGTGTTGGCGACGGAAGTCACTCCTGGACTGCTAGCAGGAGCAGACCCCGACGCCCATCAGTTTTATGTCATAGTGGTTTATAGATGGGGTGACCGAATGGAAGCCAACTCAAAACAATATCGTTTCAACTCCGAAACTAGGCTAGGCATGCATGGGTGAATGAGGTCTTATATAAACTTTAGACAATGAGTTGTAGTATATGGTGAGACATGCGTAAGACTTATATAAGAGCAAAGCAGTGGTCTGGTACTAACATCGAGTTACTAACAGACTGTAGAATAAGACGTTCGAAGGAAATTCAAATGCAAAACCAGAGAATATAATCATGCAACAATGAACCTTTCATCATAACATAACTGCAACGATTTGCGAGAATTAGTCAATCATGAACTCTCTGGTATGAGAGGAAAACATAAATAAGATAGTAGAATTGTTTGTCATAAAAAAAGAAATCTCAAATACAAATGCATACCCAGAAAACTAGAATATCTGTTAAAACTTTATAGTAGGGAGCTCTGCTCTACCATCGATCCTTTACAAAATGGCAAAAATGCCTACATATAGCCAAAACAAAACAACAATACCGAAAACGAGAAGCTGCATTAAAAACTTTGCGTTTGCATGTCTTCTGACAGTCTGCGCATGCAGACTCTAGATGATTGTGCACTTATGACAGACACAATGGGACTCCTGACTGTCCTGCAGTGGTTTGATAGACACAATCTCCGTCAGGAAGGACTATCAGTCTTCTTGTACACTTGGTCCTTTCCTAGCCTTCTATTTATATAAGAAGACGACGTTCAACCATCTTCACGGCAATAATAACTTCTTCCTTGGGATTGGGAATGGCCTCGATCAACTCTGCCCTTTGGGACGCGGAAGACCCCTCGCGCTACCACCTGGAACAGTTGGACGGTTTGATGGATAAGGCGTGGAGGAACTAGCATGCTTGACGTGGAAGGGGAAAGGGAGGTGATGGCGTCAACACTGTGAGGGTAAGATGAGAGGTGATGAGGTGGTAGAAGATAAGAGAGTCTAAGGATGGGTGCGGTAGAGAAAGGATGACATGGAAGGGAGTGGGACACATGGCAGGGAACGAGGAGGCTCGGAAGGTGAGTGGATGATGAGATGGGGGGAGGGACCACATGGACCAGAAGGGGGAAGGTAGATAGATGTCCGAGGATGAGAAAGGGATAAAGGGAGCGAGCCTCATCGCATGACCAGGAGGAGAACAGGTGGCAAGTGGAAGGATGGTACAAAAGATGACACGACAGGAAAGGGGCCCATGTTGGTTAAACGCAGAAAGATAGAAGGCTTCGGAATACAATGTGCACCACTGATCCGGGCGCTCTAATCACAGTCGTTGGAGAGATGCATCCCCGATTCCGAACCCCCCCCCTCCGCTTAAAGGTAGAAAGGCGGGGGGGGTCCGGAATCACCTTGCACGTCATTGATCCAGGCACTCTAATCGCAGTCGTTGAAGAGGTGCGCCCCCGATTCCAGACCCCCCCCTCCGCTTAAAGGTAGAAAGGTGGGGGGGCTCCGGAATCCAATGTGTGTTGTTGATCTAGGAACTCTAATCCCTACCGTCTAGATCTGATTTCTATTTAAACACAGATGCATTTTCATCCCGAACTTAGGACAAGTGGGTTTTTAACCCATTCCTTCACATTTTAACCCCCTTTAAGTCCAATGTGCCCGATTTTCATCGATGGATGGATGGCTGAGAGGACCTCGATGCTTCCAACGTGAAAATCCTGAATGGCCCCACTCGTGGCTCAGCTATTGCACCGCGTGTCGTCCATTACCAGGCTCGCTTGACATGACCAGGTGCTAGGAACATAGGACTAGCTTCAAAGGTGCTTATTGGAATTTCGGGGTTCGGGGTTTTGATATGTGAGATGACGAGGGAATTTTACCCTTCGAATTCCTGAATGCTGATATGCCGACGTGACTAGATCTTGCGCCATGCGTCACTGGATCAGACGACCCATATTTAGCATTAAAATATAGGTGCTTTCTCTTACACTATATATCGGGTAACTTGGCAGCCCCGATATCCCGATGACCATTGATCTACTCTTATGGATGAATCTGAGCCATTGACAACGTAATTTCACCTGCTCATTTGGTTGGAAGCCATAAAACGAGATTTTTCCATGCTGCACTCGGGCACTTCTCGTGTAACTTGCAGACCCGAATGCTCTCGAGCCCAAGACAAGAATTATCGCTAACATTAGGCTCCATGGGGGATAGAGTCGTCCCTGTGATGCTCTAAGAACTCATTCCGCAGCTTCAGTGCCTTGCTGTTGGGCTATGGAGTCAGGCTCAAAACATCCTACTGCTGAAAATACAAGCCGAAAAACAAAAATAAAAAATACATGCTCAAAGG
>SNQJ01S0034585.1:112185-132697 GCA_010110895.2 Picea sitchensis
CGGAATCCAATGTGCGTCATTGATCTGGGTGCTCTAATCCCTGTCGTGTAGATCTGATTTCTATTTAAACATAGACACATTTTCATCCCGAACTTCAGACAAGTGGGTTTTTAACCCATTCCTTCACATTTTAACCCCCTTTAAGTCCAATGCGCCTGAGTTTCATCGATGGATGGACGGTTGAGAGGACCTTGGTGCTTCCAACATGAAAATCCCGAATGGCCCCACTAGCTCAGCTATTGCACCGCGTGTCCTCCATTACCAGGCTCGCTTGACATGACCAGGTGCTAGGACCATAGGCTTAGCTTCAAAGGCGCTTATCGACGTTTTGGGGTTTGGGGTTTCGAGATGTGAGATGACGAGGGACTTTTACCCTTCGAATTCCTGAATGTCGATAGGCCGACGCGACTAGATCTTGTGCCACGCGTCACTGGATTGGATGACCCAGATTTAGCATTAAAATATAGGCGCTTTCTCTTACACTATATATCGGGTAACTTGGCAGCCCCGATATCTTGATGACCGTTGATCTGCTCTTATGGATGAATCCGGGCCATTGACAACGTAATTTCACCCGCTCATTTGATTCAAAGCCGTAAAACAAGATTTTTCCATGCTGCGCTCGGGCACTTCTCGTGTAACTTGCAGACCCGAATGCTCTTGAGC
This sequence comes from Picea sitchensis, assembly GCA_010110895.2. NCBI lineage: Eukaryota > Viridiplantae > Streptophyta > Pinopsida > Pinales > Pinaceae > Picea > Picea sitchensis. The sequence continues at coordinate 112,852 of SNQJ01S0034585.1, forward strand.
CCAAGACAAGAATTATCGCTAACAATAAGACATTTGCACAGCTAAGTAATTCGTATTATTGGCCGAGCATGAGAGCATAGGTGAAAACATTTGTGAACAAATGTAGAATTTGTCAATATGCAAAAGGAAGACAACAAAACACTGCTTTGTATAAGCCATTACCAATTCCAGAAAGGTCGTGGGATGCAATCAATATGGATTTTGTTTTGGGATTTCCTAGAACTAAAAAATGGAACGATTCCATATTTTTTGTGGTGGAAAAATTTTCAAAAATGTCACATTTCATACCATGCCAGAAGACAAATGATGCTACACACATCGCCAATTTGTTTTCTAGAGAAGTAGTGTGACTACATGGATTGTCGAGGAGCATAGTCTCAGATAGGTACACCAAATTTGTAGGACACTTTTGGAGGAATCTGTGGAAAAGGATGGGGACGAACTTGTCCTTTAGTTCATCATATCACCCACGGAGATATGGACAGACTGAAGTAGTGAACAAGAGTCTGGGAAACTTGTGGAGAAGCTTATTCACTGAGAAAGGTTGTCAATGGGATCAGATTCTGGCACAAGTAGATTTTGCATTCAACAATTTAGTGAACAGGAGCATAGGGAAAAGTCCATTTGAAATTGTGTATGGTATACAACTAAGAGGGATTACAGAGTTGAGATATTTGAATCAAGATGAGTTTAGAAGTGTTGGAGTAGAGGATTTGCCAACATAAATGCAAAAAATACATGACAGATTTAAAGAACAACTACAAAACAACAGCCAAAAATACAAGAGCAAAGTTGATCAAAAGAGGAGAGAAGTTCAATTCGAGGTTGGAGATGAAGTTTTATCTCATTTGAGAAAATAAAGGTTTCCAAGGGGAACATATAACAAGTTGAAGATGAAGAAGATAGGACCATGCAGGATTCTCAGAAAATTCACAGCCAATGCTTATGAAATTGAGTTTCCAGTCAATGTTGGGATATCACCAATATTCAATGTTGCAGACGTGTATCCTTACAAGAGAGATGAGGTAGGAGAATCAAATGATAAGAGAGAATTTCAATGGGAAGAACAATTACCCACAATAGAAAAACCTCAGATGGAGAAAATAATTGAACATAGATATGGAAAGAAGAATAGGAGAAAGACATATCCTGAATACTTGGTGAAGTGGAAAGATCATCCAATGGAAGATGCAAGTTGGGTTATAGAACCTGGTATTTTCAAGCATGGAAAGACCGTGCAGGAGGTCATGGACAGGAGTCCATGAAAATTTTAACCAGAGGTGTATGATGCAAGAGCATCGCCTTCAGAGTCAAAATGCAAGCATGGAGGAAAAGGAATGACATCTCAACAAATGAAAGAATTTCAAATAAAAAATTAACTCAGTATTAAACTGGGTTGTTGAGATATTCTATATACAAAATTTTAAAAATGTAAATTGTTTGTAAAGTCGTGAAGGACTGTAAGGGATTGCAGATATTGAGTGTTGACTCTTATCTGGCAATAACTGTTAGTTATTGTAATAGGACATAGTAGGTAACCGCTAAGAATTTGATAGGATAGGTTGCAGACAGGACGAGAGAGCTCGTGGAGCCAATCCTTAGATAGTTTTTTCATTGTTGCATTGTAATAGAACAGACAAAGTAGAAAGAATGATATAGATATTCGAGAGATCAGTAGAACATAATAGAGTAGAAGAAACATTATGTAATTTGTTTTTTCATGAAGGAATAGAATAGGCAGAATTTTCCCAAATCCTTGGACTATGTTCATTTGATGTAAGGATGAATGAATGTTATATTCTCTGTGTGTTATTTATTCCATTTTTGTTTATGTATGATTGTTCGAGAGGTTTTTTGTTTGATTTTGTGACAAAACTGGATGAGTTTCAATTATTTCTCTTCTAACACTCATATGCAAGGTGTGCATCTCGAACGCAAGAAATGTGTAGACTAAGTCTTAGAGTGACTCAGATAAGTTCAGAGAGAAAAAATGAAACTTAGACTACGTGCAAGGTGTCCACAACATCAAGAATCGACCGAGCATCAAAGAACCCAAAACAGAGAACGCCAGGTGGGCAAGAAGAATTTGTTTTCAATAAATTCTTTGAACTGAGTTATCGAAATCCTGAAATTTAAGGTGTGCGTGGGAATTCGAAATATGCTTAAGGATAAATATTAGAAGGGATAGCACTTTTCATAAGTGTTAACGAGATCCAAGAGTTGGACTCATAGGAGGAGCAAAGGTTCGAAGCCTTTGAACACTTAGAAAATCTTCTAAGTCACAAAGGAATTAGAAGCTCAGGAGAGAGGAGTGACAATGGTTGTTGGATCACAGTGTAACGAAACAACAACTGTCTGATCAAGTTAAGGTGCACGAGCCTTAATGCTTCACACATAGAGGAGAGAGAAACCTCACTAGGGTTGAGAACTGATATTTTTGAAGCTCGAAGAGCCGAAAACCCGAAGTAGAATCTCTGTCATTTGATCGCAGGAATGGATCTGAGTTGTCAGACTGTTCAAGTAAACTTCAAGCGTCGGATTGCCAAACTGGGTTTGAGTCGTCATATATCATGAGTCCAAGTGGAGGAAAGTGAAACTTGGGATTTCAAAGCACGAAGAGCCGGAGAGCCGAAGCGAATCTGCACTGTTGGATCCAGGAGGACACATGTTGATAGGTTGGAAGATCCAGAGGAAGGAGAAGGTCGAAGTGTTGAAAAAACCCGAAGCCCGAAGAGCCAAAGAGACGAGAGTCATCGATCTATAGGTAGACACTTGTCAATATATTGCGAGTTCTGGGTAAAGTTGTTGTGGAGTTTCAGTTGAGAACTGAGAATGTCAAACCCCAAAGGCCCGAAGTGATTCAGAACCGTTAGATCTAGGAGAGACATGGAATAGATATGTGCACTCCGGGTAAAGTCCTGAAGTAATCCTTGATCGTTAGATCACGATGACACATGACATAGATCTGCATACTTCACGTGGAGAGAAATGTTGAGAGTTGAAAGTTCCAAAGTCTAGAGTTCTGAAGTGATAAACATCATTGATTTCGTGGGACAGGTGTCCATAGATCATCAACTCCCAGGGATTATAGTATGAAAGAGAGTTGGGTCTGAGATTTCAAAACCCCGAAGTCGAAAATCATGAAGAGACCACATTTGTTGATTAAGGAGAGGCAAATCCAATCCATAGATTGAAAGGTGCAGATATGAACTGCCAATTCAGACAATATCGTCAAGATCATGAGATCGATGATCCTCTAGCATTGTAGGGACAATATTTGTGCGGATTTTAAAATATTAAGGGTGGGCCGCAATCCAAACCATGGTTTCATCAGGAGGACATGTGGAGGCTTGTGGAGAGTTGCGGGCCCAAAATTAGTTTGGCTTAAAACTGCTTGTGGCGGAGCCCACAACTGTGTGGTCATCGCCCAAGGTCACATCAAGAGAGAGGATTATCCGAAAAGGACCTAGTACCCAAAATCTTGAGGGTTTTCACGGATGCAAAAGGAAAGGTCATGGGTATCATAAAACTGCACCATAAGGCTGAAAGGACATGTGTTTGATTTATACATGGGACTACCAAGGTCCTAAATAGTCATTTGACTCAGAGAATCAGAGATCCTTTGACCAGGAGGTCACGCAACCCTATGGGGGACTATGGGGCCCTACATCATTACACATTATTTTGGTCACCTCAGTGATCAGCTGACAACATGTGTTCATGTTCCCTGAAAATATTAAATTAGACTTTCTCCATGAGAAAAGTGGTTTGGTTTCCTCTTTCAAAAACCATAACAAGAAAGGTCATCGCACCCTGCTATATTCATGGGGTGCGACAATGCCTTATCATCACACTTTTCCCTAAAATTGGACTACGACTTCGTCGCATGCATCTTGTGCATAGGGTGTGACGATTCTTAAAGCATAGGAAAAGTCAAATTTCATTAATGTTCTAGAAGGGAATCTTCTAGAAGATAAGGTGGCCTCCGATCAGTTTGGATCTTACTCACTTCTCTGATTTAGTGGGATCATTCTAATCGCCTCATCCATCTCTCTTTCACACTATATAAAGAGGGATCTCTCATGGAAAAGGATAAGGTTGAATAGACTAATATTTGTATGGGGAGTTCTACTTCAGATTATGCTTGAGAGCTTTGCTTTAGTTCTTCAAGTCAGATTGTGGATCTTCTTCATTCAACGCATTGGAGAAATGTGTGTGTGTTGAAGAAAAGAGCGATTGAAAGGGGACCTTGCAACATCAAGGCATGGGTTGTACTCTCCACTTTCCATTTAATTTAATACAACAATACATTTCTTCCGTATAAAAGCATCTCGTCTTCTATTGTAAAATTCCTTGATCATATACATAGACTTCATTAGAATATATATATCTTTGTTTTCCCTCTTTTTTGGTTTGTGATTCTTATATAGGATTACTATTCTGCAAACCCAATGAAGGAGCTATGAGGATGACACTAGAGAGTATCAAGCACCATTTAAAATGTCACTTGTAGCTCACTAAACTAGTTTATGTGACAATGATTTTTAAGGCGAAGTGTGTATTTTGTTATGTTTTGTTCTAGTTTCCTTTGGAAGTTAGGGAGATATGTTTGTGTTTGGACTTACCGATTAGTCCGATAACAATCAGACATATAGAGGGAACTGTAACATGGACTAATGGCCAGTAATTTCGACATACATAATACTAAGAGAACCCAAAGTCCACCTGAGATACAAAAGCATGGCCCTGAAAATAGAAACACAAGAAGAAGCACCTCAAAGAAGTGCCAACATGGAGCCAAAAGGAATGCTGACGTCAAGGATTCAACTGAAGAATCCTCTAGTGAGGGAACTAACAAATCCAAAGGAATTTTCTAGCAGTGAGACTAGTTTACATTCTCAGAGGAGAAGAAAGAGGAGAAAATATTCCAAGAGCCATGACCTTGAATGTTTTAAGAAAGACAAACTACCCACTTTGTATGGAGAGATTAATAAGGGGGGAGAATAATAGGCTTGGCTGATCATCCTAAATAATCACTTCAGAGTCCATGACTACTTTGATAACTTAAATTCCCAAAAATACATCTTTAGCTTGAATAAAAAGGCCTCCATTTGGTGGAAGGACCTTAGAAATGTGAAAGGAATTCATGAGAATGAGTTGTCATGGAAACAATTTGAAAATTATTTTAAGAAAAAGTACCTATGTGAAAGGTACTATGATCAAAGGACTAAGGAGTTATATGAACTCAAACTTGGACAACTCCCCATTGATGAATATGTCAACAAATTCCTTTAGGCGTTGAGGTAGGTTCTTTACATCAACGATGACAAAGCCAAGGTGCAACGATTCATTAGCAGGATGCCTTAATCCTATCAAGATAGAGCTAAGTTTGAAGAACCCAAGACTCTAAAAGACACCATTAGGAAGGAAAGTTACTTCTATGAGAAATTCGAGCATAAGGAAGAACCTCATAAGGATTAGAAAAAGGGAAGAAAGTTGGGATTCAAGAAGAATGGGTTTAAACCTTCAAGGTTTAGGAACCATGGGAAATTCTCTAAGATGAGCCTCACTACAAATTTTTTGTATCATCAAAATTTTCCATCCTTAAGTGGAAATAAACCCTTGGGATCATTCCCAGGAAAGATTGACGATAAGAGGAGAGAACCATTGAAATGTTGGGGATGCAAAGAATAAAATTTGTTGAGGGACTACCCCCATAGGAAACAAGACAATAGTAGTGTCTAAAATATCCAGGAAGCTACCACAGTCAATGATATATCTAGGATCATGACACAAATTTATGCATCCCTGGATAACCAACAATTTGATCACCAAGCTTCAGTAGTGGATATGGAAGGTACGATTTCCAACCATACTATTTCTATTTTGATTGAACCTAGTTTTATCCTGAGTTATGTTGCCCCTCAAACTATGGAGAAATGTAATTTGCAACCAGTAAAACATAATAAATCATGGCTCATAAAGCAAGCTACTAGGACAAAAGGAAAAGTAACAGAGGTCATACCAGCATGCCAATTCATTTTGAATGGATTTCCCACCCAAGCAACCCTAAACATGTTCCCTTTAGGATATTATGACCTATTGATTGGAATGGACTGGTTGGCTGCCCATAAATACAAGTTGGACTATTATAATAAAACATTGAAGTGTGAATATGAGGAAGGGAGGAAAAGAACCCTACAAGGAATTCAAAATCCTATCTCAGTGAGACAAATATCAACCCTTCAAGTGAAGAAGTATTGCAGAAAAGGATGTCCTTTGTATGCAATACAAGTGTTGAACTTTGTTGAGGAAAATAAACCAAGCCTAGTGGACCATCCTATATTAAGACAATATAAATATGTGTTTCGATAAGAGGTACCAAGTCTACCTCCAAGAAGAAATATTGATTTTTCAATAGAACTTGTACCCAGAGTGGTGCCAATGTCTAGAGAACCTTATAGAATGAGTACAAAAGAGCTAGTTAACCTCAAACTACAACTGAAGGAGATGTTGGAAAAAGGTTGCATTCGGCCTAGTGTGTCTCCTTAGGGAGAACCAACCATTTTTGTGAATATTAAGGATGTCACAATCAATTTGTGCATAGACTATAGACAACTCAACAACATGACCATTAAGAAGAAGTATCCATTATCCATAATTGATGACCTATTTGTTAGGGACCTAACCTCCCTAAATCCTCACATATGTAGAATAATATATTTCCATGTAATAAAGGCCAATATTAATAAGGCCTAGAAATAAGGAAGAATAAGTCAAGTTTAAGAAGACCTAATAGAATCTTTTGCTTCAAGAAGGATCCTCCTCTAGATTGTTCTTTTTGATAGATAGATTTAGTATAAATAGGAGTAGAGGGTATGATAAGTTTTGTCTTGAAGAATTATTGTAATAGAGCTATGCTCTGCTGGAGGTTTCCCCCTCAAAGAAACAAGTGAACATTTTTTCCTATCAATAAAGGTATAATTCTGGTGTTGTGGTTCAATATAACTTGTTGTTCCATTGTTATATCTGCAATATTTCAGTATTTTCTTGCTATTACAATGTTATTCTCTACATTATTTCTCTTTTCTGCTAATATAATATACCTAGTGCCTTACAAGTGGCATTAGAGAACGTTCCTTTACAGAAAATTGTGGGTTATTTTTTTTAGGGTAGAGACATATTCCGATGTCCTAAATCTATAGAGATTTATCATTACACACATAAACCCATGGTCAGGGAGTAATACACGGAATAAATACAAGTGGTACTTAAGCACACATCTATTGGCCATCCTTATAACCCTTGTTGGTACCCCTTTGAGTGGTATCACATTAGACAACACCTGTATACATATCAACCTAGATCTCCTAAAGCCCTATATAGATAAACAGATTGGTCGCCTGACTGCTATAGTGCCACCGAAGAAATCACTCGGGAATATACTCTCTAGTACCTGGGTAGTCGAGTAGTATGGCTAAGGGAATGATCTAGCCTCCTTAGTTGGTGCCCTGAGATATTGGGCCGAGTACTACTGTTGGACCCCGCACGTATATCAGAGATATATAACACAGGGAAAACCCTTGTATATAGAACCCTTGAATACCCTAACCCTGGGGAAAGAAATAAAAAAAAAATACAAGACTTATTGTCGTGCAACTATGCCTCTTGCATTCTTTTTGGAAAATTACTACATATTTCTTCCTGTTAAAAGTTTGGGCATTTCAACACTGCAGTATTCTTCAGCTTGGAGTATAACTCCGTAGAAGTAAAAAACTTTTTTGGGTTCATGTTGGAACCATTATGTGAGCCTTATCCCATTGGATTCCTCTCTTCACCCTTATCACAGTTATACCTATCATTTTTCAGCAAATTATTTTTCCCATGGACCCAGCCCCATTCCAACACCCTTATTTGGGACTTACCGCATTGGATTTCCCTCGTCACCTTGAACGTCGTGATAACCCATTTTATGTGTGGTCCTTCCCTTCCCTTTTCATTTTCCCTCTTCATCATGGTCCACACCCATATCCAAGACTTGGAATCTCACTTCAATTCCTTGTCCTCTACTTTCACAAAGACCCAACAGGAAGTGCAGTAGCTCAGTGCCAATATTGCCACCATAAATAAAAACATGCATTCCTCCATAGACGCAAAAATGGAAACCATCAAACAGGACCTCACTACCCAGCTTGCATCCTTCACTAACACAATTTGTGCCAAGATGAATATCCCTACATATCTTCCCTCCTCTGACCCACCTTTGCACTATGAAGGTAAAAATTCCTCTAATTCCTAGACTTTTCATTCCCATCACTTTCAGCATGACCTACACCTTCAGCATTTGGATGTGAAAACATTGGATGGATCGGATCCCACTAGCTGGGTAACTCAAATGGAACATTATTTCTCTTTGTATGGACTTAGAGATGAGTTGGCCAAACTTCGGTATGGTGTTCTCCATATGGATCAAGAACGTTGGAAATGGTGGCAATGGAGAAAAAATGCCTGCCAAGGGTATGTGGCTTGGACACAATTTGTGGCAGAGATTTATGAATGCTTTAACACTAACACCAACCATTTAGGTCATTTGACAAAGTTGAAACAATATGGCATAGTGGAAGAATTTATAACTTATTTTGAATGATTGGCTTTCCATACAAAGGGCATGTTTGATGCTTTTTTTTGATAATGTTTTATCAGTGGCCTCAAGGATGAGATTCGTGCCCATGTCCTCATGGATTGGTCTTAGAGTTGTGTGGAAGATACTAAAAGAGCTAAATAAAGCACACCATTTTGTCTCTTCTCAAACCAGAAAACCCACCTTTATTCCTCTATATAAGCCAATCACTCCCACTCCTCCTTCCAATCCACTAAAGATATAGAAATTGACTAGGGAAGAAATGGTTGAACGCCAACTCAAAGGCCTTTGTTATAATTGTGATGAAAAATATTTTCCTGGGCATAAGTGCAAGGAACACAATATTTTTATGGCCATCTCTGAGGATGTTTCAGAAGACGATGTCGAGGTCATCCCTCTTGCCAAGTCACCTGAAACCACTGACATGACCCCACCCTTCGAACCTCCCGAATTTGAACCGGTCATTTCCCTGAATGCTCCCACTAGATTCTCTACTCTCCAAACCATCAATCTAATTGTTTAAATTAAGCATCGAAAGGTCATCATCCTTGTTGACAGTGGAATCACCCATAATTTTATTCATCGCTGCATTGCCCAAGAAACTAATTTCTATGTCTGTGTAGTCAATAATTTTCAAATCATGATTGCCAATGGCAGGTCCATAAAATGTGGGGCGCGTTGTGAAAATGTGAATCTCCAAATTGGTCAGTACCACATGAAATGTCATATGATTTCTATCAATATGGGCGGTTGTGACATTGTGTTGGGTGTCAAATGGATAAGGACTCTAGGTCCCATTCTCATGGATTTTAAGGAATTAACCATGCAATTAGACTAGGAGGGCCAACGATATAAGTTTCAAGGCATCATCGTTGGTTCCCCGGAGATCATCAGTTCGCATTGGATGGAAAACATCCTCAAATAAGGGCATTCTAGCATTATTTCCCAACTCCATGTAATCCACGCCACTGATACACCCTATCTATCACAGGACCTCCAAACCATCCTCTCAAAACATCAAGTTGTTTTTTCCACTCCCCAAGGAATTCCTCCTTCATGTGGTGTTAATGATCATTCCATTCCCCTTGTCCCCGACAACCTTCCTCCCAATGTTTGTCCCTATCGTCATCCCTTTTCCCAGAAAAATGAAATGGAGAAAATTCTTCAAGAATTTCTCACCGCAGGTGTTATCCGTCCTAGTAGGTGCCCCTACTCTTCTTCTATGGTCATGGTCCTTAAGAAATAAGGCTATTGGTGCATGTGTCCTGACTTCCGCACCCTCAACAAACTCACCATCAAAGAAAAATTTCCCATTTCCTGTCACTGATGACATATTGGATGAATTGAGTGGTGCCCAATTCTTTACTAAACTTGATCTTCTTTCTGGCTACCACCAGATATGTATGAACGAGGGAGACATTCCTAATACTTCATTTCGAACTCATGAGGGTCACTATGAGTATTTGGCCATTCCCTTTGGCTTGTGTAATGCTCCCTCCACTTTCCAAAGCCTCATGAATCATGTCTTTCATCCTTTTCTCTATCATTTTGTCTTAGTTTTCCTTGATGATATCCTCATCTATAGTAAAACTTGGACAACCCATCTTTCTTATGTGGATCAACTTTTACATCTACTCTCTCAGCACCAAATTTTCCTCAAACAATCCAAATTTTCTTTTGGAGCCTTGGAAGTCGAGTAGTTGGTTCATATTGTTGGCAAGACAAGTGTCAGGGTATATCCTAAGAAGATTGAAGTTATGCAGGATTGGCCTCTCCCAAAGACTCTCAAAAGATTGCATGGGTTTCTGGTTTTAACAATATGTTATCGCAAGTTTGTTAAGAATAATGGAAAGATTGTGAAACCTCTCACTGATCTCCTTAAAAATAATTATTACACTTGGACTCCCACTGTTGATTAGGCCTTTCAATCTGTGAAGGAAGCCATGTGCACCACTGCAGTCCTAGACCTTCCTGATTTCAAAAAGACCTTTGTCCTGGAATGTGATGCTTCTAGAAGAGGAATTGGAGTAGTCCTTATTCAAGATGGTCAACCTTTTTCCTTTACCAACAAACAACTGTCAGAGTGGCATTTGGGCCAATAAATCTATGGAAAGGAAATGTTGGCTATTCTGCATGAAGTGGATATTTGGTGCCCTTATCTATTGGGGAAGCACTTCCAAATTAAGACATATCATCAAAGCCTCAATTATTTTCTAGAGTAATGCCCTTCCTCCCCAAAGAAACAAAAATGGGTGACTGATCAATTTGGATATGATTATGAGATCATTTACAAGAAAGGAAAATACAATGTGGTTGTTTATGCACTTTCAAGAAAATATGAAGATGAAGGGTCCCTTTTTTCCCTCTCCTTCATTGTACCACATTGGCTCCAAGATGTTCGCCAGGAATGGATACAACATCCCAAAATTTCACATCTGATCCAAATATTGCAGGCCAATTCTCCAGTTTCACCAGGGTACTCTTGGTACAATTATGAGCTTCGCTACAAAGTCCGTTTGTATTTAATTAAAAAATCACAACTTAAATACATGGTACTTTCTGAGCTTATTTCTACACCCAAAACTGGGCACTCAAGGTTTACCAAAACCTATGACCGGATCAAACATTCTTTTTTGGGGGATGGTATGAAATAGGAAGTTCACAATTTTGCGGCAGAATGTGATGTTTGTCAATGCAACAAGGGAGAAACAATCAAAGCTCCTGGCACACTAGAACCGCTTCCAATTCCACCTACTATTTGGAGGGATATCTCTATGGATTTTATTGTGGGATTACCTAAATTGGGCAATAAGTCAATCATCATGGTGGTCATTGATCATATTTCCAAGTATGATCATTTATGTGCTCTTCAACACCCATTTACCACCTCCACCGTGGCTCAAATTTTCATGGATCAAATATTCAAGATTCATGGCATTCCTCATTATATTGTTTATGATCAAGATCCCACTTTCACCAGAAATTTTTGGCGAGAACTATTCAGGCTATAGGACACCCAATTGCATCTCAACACAACTTGTCATCCCTACACTGATGGTGAAACCAAATTTGTCAGCAAGTGTTTGGAAACATATTTGAGATGTTTTTCATATGAAAGGAAAAATCAATGGGCTCAATGGTTACCACTTGCTAAATGGTGGTACAACACTTCTTACCATACAACTACCTACATGACTCCTTTTGAAGTAGTGTATGGAAAAATTCCACCTTCAGTTCTCTCATGCGTTCTAGGTGTCTCGAAGGTTTATGCAGTTTACCAAACACTTATAGTTCGAAAGGCTATTCTCAACACCCTCAAAGAGAATTTGTTCATGGCCCAGAATCACATGAAGAAACAGGTAGACCGAGGTCTCTTGAAATGTCAATTCATTAAAGGAGACCAGGTGTTTCTTCGTCTACAAACATATAAGAAAAATTCACTCAAAGACCATTGTAGAGGAAACTAGATTACTTAAATTTTATGGTCATATACCATTCTCAAGCATGGCTAGTGCCCAAATTTTATGGTCCTTATACCATTCTCAAGCATGTGGGATAGGTGGCCTATCAGTCAGATTTTCCAAGTCATTCTAAGCTCCATCCTATTTTTCATGTCTCCTTCTTAAGAAGGTGATTGGAACTAAATGCCAAACTCAAACCAACCTTCCCAAGTTGGATGAATAAGGCTCGATCTGGTTGCAACCATAAGCATTTTTGTACCAGCGTGAGCATTGTCTGCATTAGTGCAACATCCAAGAATTATTAGTCCAGTGGAAATATACAAATCCAACAGATGCCACTTGGGAAACAACTACCATTTTGCAGCAATTTCCTCATCTAAACCCTTGAGGACAAGGTCATTTTTAAGGGGGAGGACATGTTAGGGACCTAACCTACCTAACCCCTAACTTAGGTAGAATAATATATTTCCATGTAATAAAGGCCAATATTAATAAGGCTTAGAAATACTGAAGAATAAGTCAAATTTAAGAAGATCTAATAGAACCTTTTGCTTCTAGAAGGATCTTCCTATAGATTGTTCTTTTGGATAGATAGATTTAGTATAAATAAGATTAGATTGTATGAAAAGTTTTTTATTGAAGAATTATTGTAATAGAGATCTTCTCTACTGGACGTTTCCCCCTCAAAGAGAAAAGTGAACATTGTTTCCTATCAATAAAGGTATAATTATGGTGTTGTGGTTCCATATAATTTTTTGTTCCGCTATTATCTCTGCAATATTTATGTATTTTGTTGCTATTATAGTGTTATTCTCTACATTATTTATCTTTTCTGCTAATATAGACTTGGTACCTTACATTGTTTGACCAACTAAGGGGTGCTACAATATTTTCTAAGATTGATTTAAGGTCGGGGTACCATCAAGTCCGAATTAAGAATGAATACATCCATAAAACAACCTTTAGGACAAGATATGGGAACTATGAATTTATGGTGGTGCCATTTGGTCTTACCAATGCACCAACCACCTTTATGTTCCTGATGAATAATGTACTCAAAACATTCTTGGAAATATTTGTGTTTGTCTTCATAGATGACATTTTGATGTATTCTAAGAGCAGAGAAGAGCGTGAAGAGCACATCAAGTTAGTTCTTCAAGTGATAAGAGAGAACGATCTCTATGCATTGTTTAGTAAGTATGATTTTTTTTAAATGAAGGTCCATTACTTAGGCCATGTCATCATTGAGGAAGGAGTGGCAGTTGACCTTGACAACGTCAGATCCATCATGGATTGGCCTATACCAAAGGATGTCTCTGATATCATATCCTTTATGGGCCTAGAAGGATGTTATAGAAGTTTCATAAAGGGGTTTTCCTAGATTGGTTATCCAATCATATCCTTATAAAAAAAGGGAGTTAAATTTGTTTGGACCACGGAATGTGAAGAGAATTTTCACCAACTGAAACATATTTTAACCAATGCACCAATACTAAAAATTGCAGATCCAAACAAGGAATTCCTTGTGTGTACAAATGCTTGCAAGGAAGGGCTCGAAGAAGTCCTTATGAAACAAGAGCATGTGATTTTCTACAAGTCTAGAAAATTGAATGACCATGAAATAAATTATGTGACACACAATTTGGAATTGGCTTCCATAGTACATGCTTTAAAAATGTGGAGGCATTATATACTAGTAAGAATATTCATACTTATGACATACCATAGTGGGTTGAGATAATTGTTTGACCAACCCAAACTCAATGCTAAACAAGCTAGGTGGATGGATCTCCTTAGTGAGTTTGATTTTGAAAACAAACATATTAAGGGAAAGGAAAATAGAGTGGTTGATTCTCTCAGTAGAAGTATTAAAGTGATTCATTTAGAAGCTATAAGTACCTGTGAACCAAACATCGAGGGGAGAGTTAAAAGTGCACAGGTAGTGGATAAGTTTTTCAAAACCGTGAAATCATACTTAGAGAAAGAGCCCACAAGGATGAAGCATGAGGGATATCAATTGTTGAATTATGGTCTGCTAATGTACAAAGGTAGTTTGTATATCCCAAGTTTGATGACTTGAAGAGGTTCATATTGGATGAGCTACGAAAAATATGATACAATGGTCACCCTGGTTATCAAAACATGATTACAACCACTAAGAAAATATTTCATTGGTCGGGAATGCAGAAGGAAATAGTTGACTACTTGGCTAAGTGCTTGGAATGTTAGCAGGTTAAGGTGGAGCAAATACATCCAGCGGGGTTTTTGCAACCCCTACCAATTCTAGAGTGGAAATGGGAAACCATCTCCATGGATTTCATCACAAGAATGCCTAAATCCACCAAGTAGAATGATGTTATTATGGTAATTGTGGATAAGCCAAGAAAGGTTGCTCCCTTCATTCCTGTAAAGTCAACTTGAAAGGAAATAGATATTTCCAATATATTCATGAAATAAATATTTATATTACATGGCATGCATTACGATATCATATCAGATAGGGATACAAAATTCACTTCAAACTTTTGGAAATATCTGTTTGTTGGTTTTGAAACTAAATTACTATTTAGTACGTATTATCACCCTCAAAATGATGGACAAATAGAAATCATAATCCAAGTGCTATAGGACATGTTAAGAATTCATGTGATGCATCAACCGAAGAAATGGGAAAACTACCTACCACTAGCATAGTTTTCTTATAAAAATGGCTATCGGGAATCCTTTAAGATGAGTCCTTTTGAGGCTCTCTATGGTAGGAAATGGAATATTCCAATCAATGGAATAACCTAGTGGAAATAATAACACTCGGACTAGACCTATTAAAATAAATGGAGCAACAAGTAGTTCAAATAGGACAAAATCTGAAGGTGGCTCAATACTGGAAAAAGAGCTATGTAGACAAAAATATGACTCCTAGGGAGTTCAAAGTAGGGGATGGTGTGTATCTTTGGATTAGACCCAAAAGAATTTCCTTGAGAATTGGAAATTGTGCCAAGATGGGCCCTCAATTTTGTGGACCCTTTGAAATTTTGGACAAAGTGGGACCTGTAGCATATATACTAGAATTTCCTCTTACAGTGAAAGCACACAATGTTTTTCATGTTTCATTATTCAAGAAATAATTGAATGGTATGTTATCCATGTGGAACTAGAGGAATGATTCCTACCAGAACCCCAATGCATACTAGATAAGAAGGACATTCCACTCAGGAACAGAACCGTTGCACGGGTCAAGGTGCAATGGAAAGACTTTGGTCTAGATGAAGTTACATGGGAATTCGAGGATCCCATGAAACATCCATACCTGTTTTTGTTCATTGTTGTACATAAAGAACACAACGACAGGTTCAACACCGAGGACAATGTTCCTTTAAGGGGGAGGTTATTTTAATACCCTTGTTTCCCCCATCTTGTAAATATAATTATATTTGGATAAAATACTATGGACAGACCCATCATGATAATTTTGGAAAGACAATGAACCTTTGTTATTAAAGGTATTGTATATATATATTTTATGTTATAAAAATAAAAATGGAAAATTGTGGCCTAACTAATGAAAGGAGGTGGCTAGTATGGATCATGATGCATGAGAAGGGATGGTAAGGGGAACCATCGATGGTTGAGATGACCCTTCCAGACCAATACACTGTTGGACATAAATTGCTCAGACCCAGAACAATATTATAGCCATAAAATTTAATTACCAGTCAGTATGGTAGTTGGGAAGTCTTCCTCAAGAGTAAATGAAGATATGGGAAGAGTAGATGTCAGGAAACTTCATGATATGACCCACGAAATATTGTTAGGAAAGGAAATAAAAGTCAAGATAATCATGGGAAGAGGGAAGAAGATACACATGAATGGGTCGAGAGACCATTCTGGAAAAAGAAAAGCGTGCGAGGTCTCTGGTTCTGAGGAGAACTGAGAAATATATGTTTCTTTGGGTATAGGTTCACTTGGATGGTGTTTTCTAATAAAGTTGATAAATGGAGATGAAGTGATTGAGTGAGAAATCATAGCAGGATCCCTTGCTTGGTGGATAGAAAATTGAATTGTCAGGACTCAATGGGAATATGAGAATAACCTTTGTCCCTTGTTGTAGCTGAGAAAAAAAGGAAAACCTCATCTATATCATGGCATCATGGTCTAGCTAGGGGTGGACATTTCAGGAATACTCAAAGAGAACCCCTTTCAGTAGTTTCCAACTAATTTCCAATTTCAGATAAGTGTCACTCTGAGCTTCATACAATATTGCCTTTTTTGTTGTAATCTTATTATGCTTGAGTTAGATAATGAAAAAATATTTTATATTGTTTGAATGATAGAGTGGTGGATCTCATGGCCTAACGACCTGGAAAATTTTAAGTAAAGCATGAATGTCATATTTTGTAGATGGTGTCTACCTATCTCTTTTTAGAAAGGGAGAACCTCTAGCAATGGGCTCTTAACCGAATTTGGGGACATAAGACGTCGACCACTGTGTTGGTTAGAAAATCCTCAAGGGATTTCACAAGGACCAAATCTGCAGATGTAGAGTCGGGACATACTCAATGGGACTACTCCAGTCCTATTGATTCCTCAAAATTACCTTTTTCCTTATTTTGGAATTCAAGTTCTACAGACGAAGGGCACTTCCTTCAAACCATTTTCCTAACTGACTACAGGTTCAATTATGTGGCCTTAACCAAATATTGGATAATATTTAAGAGTGTAGCACTAGGGCCTTGTCAAATTCCCATATGACCGGGATCGTGGAACCCTGCACTATTCACAAAGGGAGCTAATCCTTCTGAGCTTTGGGACTTCAGAGGTCCGGAGCTCTGGGATGTTGAAACTTCACAACATTTCACTCTTGCTGAAGGTAACCTGTCGAAATGGTAACCAAACGATTTCACTGACAACTGGTTGTCTCTTACCCATTATCGTGGGACCCATCCTATCATTAAAATATGACCATATTTCGAGTCGTGAATTAACATGAGCCATAGATCTAAGGATCTTTAGAATATTTGATGATCGTTGGATACATGTTATGATCAAATTCAACATTGACTCACTTTGGGAGTGAAAAGGCATTAAACAAATGGAAATCCGAATGTTGAAGTCACGAAGTAACATGATCCATAGATCTAAGGATCCTTCAGGATCTCTCTCAATCATTAAATCAAGCCTAGTGTAAGGATAGGGAAAGCAATAATGTTGACCGACAACAAGCATTCGTATCCCTTTTATGAATTTTTCGGGAGGTAACACTTCAGGACTTAAATGGGATAAGACCTGTGAGGGACGTGAAATCATGAAATATCAAAGTGAAAAAATCCTTCCAACCATCAGATCGAGGGGAGGAATTCAGAGACATTATGGACTATTGTTTGAGGGTTCATTGGGATCCCTTATTGACTGTCTAATCAATTAGTGGGAGACAACATAGACTCTTCGTCGAAGTCTTACTTCAAGAGTCTAGAAGTTTAGAACTCCGAGACTTCGGGGCTTTGGGAGATTTGACTTGTTGGTGCATAGGCCAAATAGCGAAGCACCTAAGACCGGAGTATGTGGCAGGAGAACTAGAACTTCAGAACTCCAGGACTCCAGGATTCGGGGAGATGTGAGGATATAGGATGTTGTGTTAAACGTCGAAGCATAAAAGTTTCAAAGTGCTGAAATTCCTATGTGTGGTGTCCAACCTCAGTTGGATAAGGCACATATGCCATGATGATGTGGAATCGTGGGATTGGTGGTGAATTAAGTGTGGGACCCCTCCCCTCTTGTCAAGTTTAATCTACGTGTTAAGAACAAATGAATCTTAGTCGTCAGATCCAAGGGTGGATAAAATATCCACAATATATTCTAGAGTGGAAAGAGTCCTTTGGACTTCAGAACTCTGGGGAATTTTGTAGACCTATACAAGAATATCGAAGGGGACGAAGGCGTGTTACCCACGAAGGCTCCAGAAATATTCCCCTGCAACCACCCCTACAATGGCCATGTCATCGTGAGAGGATGATGATAAAGGTCATGGCAGTTCCATGTAAGATGGTACGAATGAGGTGTAGCCACATTGGCACCACATGGCCTTTGACCAAAGATACCCTGAGAAGTTTAGGGATCCATAACTTTCAACTAAGAACTCAGTTTTGGACGAGTTTATAGTCGTTGGAAATCTCTTGGAGAGAATAAATAAATGGTGCCCTTCTTCGAGTAAATCAGAGAAGTTGTAGGAAAGTGGAAAATTAATACCCCATCCCTTAAAAGGATACTTAGGGGGTTGGGTGTGTGACATGCCCCTCTGATGTAGGAAACTCATCTTCCTCCTCTAGAATAGGGAGTTGTGCCTTTCTGCTCAAGGCATGCATGAAAATGTTTAACCTGCATGGAGTATACTCAATGATCATGTCAAATTCTATGAGGAAGTCCTTCCACCTTTCATTCTTGGGTGAAAAAATCGAATGCATCATGAGGTAATTTGTTGCAATGTTGTTTGTATTCACAAAAAATGGATTTCTCGACAAGTAGTGTCTAGAAGTACAAAAACAATGCGCTATTTCAGTCATCTCCTTCTCATGAACGAGGTATCTTTGTTCACAATCTTGGATATTTCTTCTCTCAAATTCAACCAAATGTCTTTCCCATGTTAAAACTCCTCCAATGGAAAAATCTAATGGGTTCGTATTTAGTTCATAGGATTTCTTAAAGTTTGAAAAATTCAAAACGTGAGCGGTGACAATTCTTCATTTTAGTTCCTTGAACGTAGACTTGCTCCTATCTTAAAAGTTCCATGTGTTCTCCTTTTTCAACAAGTTATTCAATGGTGTAGAAATCTTGGAGTAGCCCTATACAAACTTGCGATAATAGTTGTCTAGTCAAAGGAAGACTCTCACGTCATGAATTGTCCACGTCTCTTCCCAATATTCGATATCCTTGAACTTTGTAGGGTCCATGCGAATGAATCTTTGGTTGATCCAAAGCCCCATGACCGGTATCTCAATATTCCCAAAAACATACTTGGAATTATTCAAGAATAATTGGTTCCATTAGAGTGCCTCATAAACATGTGCCAAATGCTTCTTGTGCTCCTCCATACTTTCGTTGTACACTACGATGTCATCCAAATACACCACAATAAACTTTCCCAAAAATTACTGGAACATGTCATTCATCAATTTTCAAAAGGTTGGAAGAGCGTTGCACAACCCAAAAGGCATCAATAGGAACTCATATCTCCCATGTGTCCTCGTTAAAAACTCTTGTCCAAGAATCACCTCAAAGTCATTTATAGTAATCACCGTGAAGTTAGCCTGACCTTCACACTTATCAAGTCGAATGTAAGAATGATGAATTGGATAATATAACCAAGGGATAAAGAACCAAGGGATGAATGGAAGAATGACGAAAAAGTGTGGACTCTCATTCAAAGGTTGCAATAGGATTCCAGTGCATCAGATACATTTACATGAAAAATGATTCACTATGGTACAAAGATCTCTTGTATTTATGTAAGAACTCCCAACTCAAACAAAAGGTACTATTGGAATTGCACACCTCTCCAGTAGGAGGGAACTCATGATTTTTGAAAACCTACCACAGGGTCAAGAAGGATTTTTTTTGGGATGGCCTTAAAACTGATGTTCAAAGGTTTGTGACAGAATGGTTCGTTTGCCGAAAAAATAATGTTTCCATGGATTTCATCACAGAGTTACCGAAGTCTGAAGGAAAGAGTGTCATCATGGTGATTGTTGAT
>SNQJ01S0034587.1:0-14607 GCA_010110895.2 Picea sitchensis
AAAAGCCTAATGGCTGAAAATTCATATGCAGGGAATGATAATTTCATTTATATTTAATAATTGTTTGATAGTTGTAATTTAATTGTTAAGTATAGACAATTCTAAGATCAATTTGTAAGCTTTTGTACATATTGCAATGAAAGTATATTGTATAGGAGACACTAATGATGTGTTGGATGAATGCAATATGGAAGCATTGTAGAAAAAGTGGTCTCAAGTATGGTGATGCAAAGAGCCATCATAAAGACCGATCCTTACTATGAAAAAACCAAGAAAATTATGAGATAGAATTTTATATTTTGAAAAAAGTTGAACTTCCTTATGAAATAAATTTGAATTTTCAAAATGAAGTTTTTATAAAATTGTCTCATAATGATTGTATGTGTGTGATATAGATGAGATCATGTTTATTAAAATTGAAAGGATTGGAAATAACAAATACTATTGGAGACCCTGAATCCCTATAAATGTAGAACCTTGGTGGGGTTCTGGTAATGATTTGGCACTCTCTTTGTGTGTGAAATCCTTGGCAAGATGGATCGCTGAGGGACTGTGTAGTAGTGAAGGTATACTTGAGCCTGGAAGGGTGAGTGCAGCAAGGAAAAGGAAACTCAAGGATTCTTATGGCATGGTATCTATAATCATGAGGTTGTGTCAAATGGAATAGTGAGATGAATTATTTCTTGAAGAAGTTATATGGAATAGAGAAAATGACTTCCATCTGTAGAATGAATGCATGAATTGGTGCTTGAAAATAAGAGAACCAGGAGGATAACACGCTTCAATAGCAAAGGCTTGGAAATTTTTCAATAACTTTGAATTTACATTGTATATATAATGCATTGAGGACAATGCATAAATAAGGGGGAGGGGAATGTAATACCCCTAGGCTGAACCCCAATTGTACATAGGTTTTATAGGTTGGTGAGCCAGGATATTACATAAAAAAATACATATGTGGCTATTAGGATGAAGAGCCCGGATTGGATAAAATTCCAGTGTGCCTATTATTGTAATATGTAAACACTCATATTTTAATAAAGTACATCAATGTTGCTGACCTTCCAAACAAAAAGAGATGGGGGGATAAACTCCTCTAGGATGGGAAAGGGGGCTAAGATTTTAAGAAGGGGTCAAGCTTGAGGGCTTAATCCCAAAGGAATATTATATTATTATTCCTAAAGTCTAAAGTATGGATATAAATTTATGTGATCCTAAGTTCCTGTGGGAGGGGAATGAATTACAAGTGGGAAAAAGGGAGTCCCTTGGGTTTCATGTGTCTTAAATGACACATGCATATATATATTTGGGGATATAGTGTAATTCCCCATCTTCTGGATATTATTGATTCATGATTCTTACCATTTTTGGGAGGTATCCATGCTACCATCCATACAGGTACCTGATTCTGTTGTCGGTTGAAGAGTTAGATTGTTAGGCCCTTGGTTGAAGAAGAAGGTTGTCAGGCTCATAGGCATTTCTCTCTAGGTGAGAGAATTGTTGTGTTGAGGAAGAGGGTTGTTATGCCATGAGAATTTACTTGAGGTGAGAGAACTACTGGGAATTAATACCCAAGGTGCCAAGTTGCTTCTACATGGCTCTGAGACTCCAAGTCTGGCCTATTGTTGAAGCCTTGGAAGGGAAGTGGGGAAGCCGAGGGATTGTGGAGCATAGAATGGGAACACTTCCTGGGGTGGGACAGGAATGTGTGGGATGAGGGATTGTAGGCTTGTTGCTAGATGCCAAGTTGCATCTACAAAGCTCTGAGACTTCCTGTCTTGCATGTTGTTGAAGCCCCAGAAGGGAAGTGGGAAGACGAGGGACTATTGAGAAGAGAAGGGGAACACTTCCTAGGGTGGGAAATTCATGTGGGGAATGAGAGGTTGTAGGTTGGTTTCTAAGGTAGGAACCTAAGTCTAAGAATTGTTGTTGTTTGTCAGTCCTTAGACTGGCTTAGGACTTCCTTTTCCCGGGTAGATTTTAGCCCTAGCTTGGGGGTGACCCACTAGTGAGATTATGAGTAGTGTGTCCTATGGCTAGGAGGAACATGGAAGGTCTGCATGTAGTTGGTTTTCAATTCACTAAATATAAGTGTCTTTATGTGTTTTTTCAATTGTTATGTTATGAAATATGATGTTTTGTTATGGAATTTCTATTGTCTATATGTATAAATTATTATTGTTGTATGTTGTTATTATTCTTCTTAACTCTATTTATACACAGAACATATCGGTATATATAATGGTATCATAATGGTAAAAGAGTGAGTTTTGCATGGTGTGGCCCGGCCTGGGTGGTTGGGTACGTTACAAAGGAGTGATTTTGTTGATTTATTGGTAACGGGTACGTTACAGCAAGTTAGTGGAGGTCGGAGTAACTTCCTCTCACTCCTTTGTTCCTCGGTCGAAAAGACTTAATCAATATGTGTTGTCATTTGGAATGTCCTTGCCTAACTTCGTTAATACTACAGTCTCAGGACCTAATCCACCTGAGCTAGGGTATTAGTGAAGTTGTTTGTGGTTTTTGTTTCCATAAGACTTTTATAGTGGTGTGCTCTGCGAACGTAGATGAATTAGGTAAGTGTGTTGGTAGTAACATTGATTTTGTGATTTAAAGTGGTTGATCAACTGCCTCATCGATATAGGAGAGTTCAGGGCCTCCCATCTATTGAATTTGATTCTCTTCTACCTCCTTTGAGGTGTCAACTCGAGAAAACTAACACTTTTGTACCGATTGTTCCCATCAACATAGTAGAGATAGAGCCTACAGAGGAAAACACTTCTGCATTGGAGGTTACACAAATATCAGATCTCAAGGCCGAAAGATTTGCTAGACCCTTTAACCCTCGATCGATTGGATCAGACGACTGATTCATCTTACACCTTCTGACTTCTGAGTCAAATAACACTAACAGTCGCCATATTTGGTGGGCCATCATGGATGGAAATTCAGAAGTGTCTAGGTTGGGGGCCCCTACAACCCCCACTTTGGCAATAACAAGAGGAGGAATTCTAGCTCCTTTAATTTACAACCAAAAGACTAATGTGATTTAATCCACAATAGCCACATCAGTTAGTGGCTCTACACCACTTATAGTTGGGTCCACTCATCCTTTGAGTGTGGCCTCATAATCACCATTTATGTCTAATGCTTTATCATTCGGGATGTCATCGATTGGTATACAGAACGTATCATCTAGTTCTCAACCGATTCCCCAAAGTATTAATGTTGGTACGAGAAGTTCTCCAATTCCTTTCCAAGTTGTTCCTTGGGATGGAGCACACATTTCTATGTCATTACCCTCACTTGGAATTGGGTATTTCCCATATTTTTGTCCTAATCCCTTTGTGGGATGGAGAGGTCCTATGGGTGGAACATTCCAATCCACTAGAATTTTGTCTTATTCTAACCCTTTCATGTTATTTGGTGGGTTTGAGAAAAATCCCTTCCTTTCGTTTGGAGTCATGGTAGGGGAAAACCCCTTCCAAGGTCAATGGAACCCTGCACAAGGATTGTACCCTTCATAGGGAATGTATTTAGTGGTCAACCCTTTCCCAATTCAATACAATCGATGCAAGAGATGTCAGCAGGGGGAAACCATGTGTTTTCTTACAGGAACCAGATGGGTGGAGGTTTTCCTCCTTATAAAAAGAGACTTCAATTTTTTAGTGAAAAACTTGTCCCATCATCAAGCTCTTCCTGGAAACCTGGTGACAGTAATAATCCAAGGTATCCTTTTCCGACTATTGGTCAATTTAGGAACTCCAACCCCACTAGTTGGAATTCTAGGCCTCAGTCGAGGCTTCCATTTTTAGCAACGTTAAACTTGTCAGACCTATCAAAACTAATGAATTAGTTGGTCTTCCATGATTTGAACTGGTCTTCGGTCTCCATGAATATCCCCTTGGACATCCCAAAGTTTGAAGGTAAATACAGTGAGGATCCAAGTGACCATGTGACGAAATTTCACTTATGGTGCTCATCTAGTTTTCTAAATGATGAATCCATCCAAGTACGCCTTTTTCAGCACACTCTTACATGATTCACAATGAAATGGTATATTGAGCTTGAAGGCTCAACATTTCACACTTTCCATGATCTAGCTTTGTTTTTTCTCAACCACTTCCAACTTCCTATCCGGTACAATTTTGGCACCAATATTTTTTCCACACCCAAGAAGGATGAGGCCACTCATATATTGGACTATATCCAAGAGTGGTAGAGGTATAAAAGGTTGATCAAAGCTAATATGCCTCTTGAGTTCCTATTGGAATGGTTCTTGAAATCCTTGTTTCCTTACATATCCAAGGATGTGTCTACATCAGGAGTATCCTCTAAGGAGGGGGAAATTTTCAGGGCCTAGCAGTTAGATCTAATCTATTCATAATCTGGAATACTTTACTAGATAATATTGGGTGCACCACAACTAGGTACCGATCCAACAAAAGTGAAGTCCAGACCACATGCTAATGGAATTGTTGGTTTTTTCAAGAGCACCACCATAGACATAGTTGTGAACCATATGACACAAATGATGATTCATCCATCTGCGGTCGGTCAAGCTATGATTTCTATTATTTCCATGATCCATTCATCGAATCTTCATGTTGTAAAATTGATGACCCTGAAGGGTACCCAAAAAATCATAGGGAAGAATAAGGGTAAGGATAAGAAAGGAGGTGGAAACAACAATAAAAAAATTAAATCTGATGTAAATGTTGGGTGGAAAGAAGGAGAAGAAAAAGGTGAAATTCCCTTGCAATATTTATAGCAAATATCACCTTACCCATCAGTTCCCAAATATGGAAGAGGCTCAATACATGTTAGTGCAGTAGTAGCCTTCTATGTTGAATAACTCATTCTGACAAGAACATAATATGTATGTGGGCTCTTTCAGTGGAAATCCACAAGGGGGAACCCAAAATGCACCCTTGTCAGATGGAACTATGCAATTCAGCAACATGGTGAACATGACGAAGGAGGCTGATCTATCAACCAGGACATACAATTATCATAATCTTGAGTCAACATCTAAGGGGAAATAAACTTATGATACTCATAGTTCTATGCATATAGAGAAGCCTAGATTGGAAACAATGCCACACATACCAAAAGGTGTGTACAAGAATGCATTGCACAACCCAAATTCTCAAGCCACACCCAACTATTCCATTATTGAGTACTTAGCTCAAAATCCATGTGTAATGTCAACCCTAGATGTTCTTCAAATTTTCCCCGCACAATGAATTTCGTTGTTATCCGCAATAGGAGCTATTGAATACTCAATTCAACTTGTTATCAAGTTCGATGTTGCAGATGTGAAGCCTCGTCTTCCCTATCATGTGTTCTTCCAAATTAATGTTGTGTATGCAAAACACATTATTGGAAGAATTGTCCTTGATGAAGGTGCTTCGACATGTGTGATGTCATTGTCTTGTTGGAAATACATTGTCTCTCTTGAGTTCGCTCTATCTCCTACATTGTTAACCATGTTTGATGGATGAAAATTTAGGTTGCACGACCTTATTTCCTCCTTCCCTGTCCAATTGGGGGGGGGGGAATAATGACTGTAGAGGTGGAAATGGTCGATGATCCGCTCGACTACAACCTTTTTCTAGGTAGGAATTAGACTTATGTGATGATTGTTTTCATCTCATTGGTTTTTCAAGTCTTGTTCTTCCATTACAAAGGGAATATCATAATGATAGATAAAATGTCATTTACCCACTCTGACTCCATGGCTAATACGAGATCTACAGTCCCATTGATAGAAAACTCTCAGATGAAAACTGAGAGTATTGATGTTGGAATGTGTCCTTCTCTCATAGGAAATTTTAATTTCCCAGCCCCAATTTTGTAAATTCGTGTTAACTCAGTTGGCTACCAAAAATAAATCCCCTTGATCCCTATTACATGAATTGGTTTGTTCTGAACCACGTAATTTGAAGATCCTTGGGTATTACCCTCACGATGTGAATTGATTGAAGGTAATGTGCATGCCAATATGGCCATGCCTTTGTTTGTAGTTGAGATAGCTTATCAAGCAATCCAACAAGCTATTATAGACTTTGATCCTACTCCTTTATGGACAAAAGAAGATGATTAATTTCCTGAGCCCATTTGGGCCTAGAATTCTTTGGCTTCACTCAATTTCCTTGATACTGTATTTCCCTCTGAAAAAATCTATTATCGAGGCAATGACGGGGCCAAAATGGCCATGGGAGGATCAATATCATCGATCTTACTTCCTTCTATATCTCATTCGAGATGAAAGTGGAGAATTCCAATCAGTTGTGAGTGGAGGTGTTGATCGATCTATGAACCCTTTAGTGAAAAAATATGTTTATGTAGAAGGGAAAATGGCTAATAAATCATAAACTCTTCTAATTAACATCTCCAAGACCCCTAACATCGTATAAATTTTTTTTATTAGTGTGAACTGTTCTCCAGAAGAAATATGCACATACACCTATCTATTCAAATAATTCTACAATGTTTTGTCTTGGTCCTACAAGGAAATGCCAGGCACTGGCCCCCATATTGTTGAACATGAGATTCATGCTTATGAAAATGATAAGCATTTTCGGAAAAAATTACTACCTATAAATCCTAGGAAGGTGGCAGCTATAAAGGCAGAGGTAGAGAATTTTCTTAAGGTCGGTTTCATTTATTTGGTTCCTCTTATAGAATGGGTGTCAAATCTCATTTATGTAGACAAGAAGCAAGGAACCATACACATCTATATGGATTTCCACAATCCGAACAAAGCTTGTCCAAAGAATAACTTCCCCGCACCTTTTATCGACCAGATTATCGATGAGTGTGTGAGAAGTGAAATATTTTCCTTTATGGATGGATTTTATGGATATAATAAGATTCAGATCCAACATGAGGATCAAAATAAGACTACATTCATATGTCATTGGGGGATGTTACACATTATTTTGGTCACCCTGATGATTATTTCACAAGCATGTGTTCAGGCTCCCAAAATAATTTGTTTCCTGAGAAAAGAAACCACTTTCTTTCTCTTCAAAACTGACTTTTAGAAGGTTGCCGCAGACTGCATGCTTTACACAGTGTGGAGATCCTTGATTTCCTTAGGCTTCTCTATAGCTGTCCCATGGGATTTCCGCAGGCTGCTATATAGGCAGGGTGTGGCAATGCTTGAAAGCTAAAAGAGGAAAGGGGTTTCACTAAGTTTCTAGAAGGGGGATATTCTAAAATGTGAGGTGGCATATGTATGGTTGCAATCCTACTGGTTTCTCTGATTTGGTGGGATCATCCTCATCCCTTTAACCACTTCACCTTATCCTATATAAGGATTGATTTCTCATGGAAAAGGTTAAGCAAGATTAGGCAAAGAATTGATGAAAGAATAGGTTGAAGATTGTGTGAAGAATCTTGTTTCAAGTGATGCTTGAGGTCTCCATTTGTCCATCAAGATTTTGTGGGTCATCTTCATGAAAATTTTGGAGCAAGTGTATGTGTGTGTGGGAACAAAGGACCACTAAAAGGGAACTTGTGACATCAAGGCAATTCGGTTGTATCTTCTAATTTTCATTAATATAATATGGTGGCATGTCTCTTTCCCATAAAATCATTAGTATTTTATTACATGACTCCCTGATCACATGTTTAGGTTGCTATTGAATTTTACTATTGTTGCTTTCACATTGGTTGATTTGTGTCATTGCAAATCTGATCTCAGAGGAGCATTGGAGTGAAGCAGGGACAATAAAGATATAAGGAAGTGATCCATAAGGTATGTCATCTATTCCTTCTTTAGTAGTAAACTCAATTATTGCAACTTAGGGGAAGCGTCATGTTTTGTCTCATTTTTTTCTAGATACAGGTGGATCTAGGGGGATTATTCTATGTCCGCATTCTCCAATTTACCCAATAAAAAAATTGGTGAATCTACTGGGGATACAGCTTAATTGTGTTTTTTTGTTGGCCATTTGCTTTTAGCCTTTCTTTTTCATTTTGTTTTAGTCTCTGAGTCTGTGGGAGATCCAACTAGACTCTTTGGATCTGAAAGTTTCCTGAGACCCTCTGTCTTTTTTCCAAATTTTCTCTGTTTGCAAACACTTCCACACTGTAACCTATACACAGCCTGCGAAAACCTCTAATTTATGCACCCTATCAGTTTATCCCAGTGCGGACTTTTCACACCCTACTTGTTTTTGGCCTGCGGAAACCATCGATTTCTGCACTGTAACTTATAGCTAGGTCGCGGCAGTGTTTGCCAAATTTTTTAGCTTGGGTCCTATCAACTCTTGATACCTAGTTTTTGTTTAATCAACTGAGAGGAACTTTTCATGCCAGTTTTATGACTATTTCCTAAATTTTTAGCTTGATTTTGATTGGTTTTTTCAGATCGGACACCTTTCTTAGTCTTTTTCCAGTTTTACTTTCCACTTTTCTCAACAAGGTTATAATCTTTGATTTTGCATATGAGTGCTTGCTTGATTAAAATTTTGTCGATTAGATTTAAGAGTTTTGGATTGATTGCATTTTTGGATTGTTTGTTGATTGGAAAGTCCTTTGTTCATTTTCATTTGGTGAGCTACTTTCTTGTCATTGTTACTTTTATCTACTTTGAAAGTTTGATTTGGGTGCTTGTTGAGTGTATCAATTTTCATTGATTACTTGTCCTTTCTTCCTTACATCCCTATTTTGGTTTTTGAAAGGAAAATTAAAGCCATTCTTTATTGTTGAGTAATCATTTACAAGAAATTTTTTTCATTCAAATTTCTTTTTTTAAAAGATAAAGAAAAGAAAATCGAGAAATTTCATTTTTACGGTTGTTTGCAATTGTGTTCAAGAAAGAAAAGTACATTTCGTAGCTTATATCATTCCAGAAAAACACCTTCTCCCTGTTGTAGATAGAGTTCATTGAACAAAAAAATTGCATCATTCATTTCTATTTGCATCTTATTGGGTCAAGGTCTCAACAGCATTGGTTTTATTTCCATCTTCCTCTTGCATAAACAACAGCCCATAAAACATTGTGTAATTATAAAACTTATTTAGTAACTTTTATTTTCTAGGGCTCTTTTACACCAACATTAGCTAGGCTAGCGCTTTGGAATAGGTTGTGAGGCACACTCTCCAAATCATAAAACACACAATAGAATCTTGTGATAGGGATTGTTCAAATCCATTGACAACATTTTGTCCTAGGAAGCCCTTCTCACACAAGGGTCAAACCTGAGGTCGCATTGAGACTCGCAGAGTTACTCACCCTGCTTTGTTGGTCTTGGTGTAGAGATTGTGCATATTATGGGGGTAGCTTAAAAGGTATACCCACAATGATGAGTGGAATCCTTTTGAGTTGATTTTGGGCTAGATACCCTACCTTTGCGCGTGGATCAGACTGTCGACTATTTCCCCAGGCATCAATGTTGTTTCTAGTAACCTTAGTAACCTATCTTCTTAGGGTCTTACACAAGGTGACTATGGAGGGGAAAGTATTCACGGTACCTGGAATTGAAGTTGGCCAAAATCACTCGGGCTCCTTGGAGGGTATACCCACGATTATGTGTGGGAGATTGCACCAAGGTGTAAATCCATTAAGCAGGTCATCAACGTAACTTTTCCACCCACTCTATCCTAGCCCCTTCTTGTCTTGACTTCGCGACGTTGGATTTCATCACCAACTAGTGACTTCGAAATGAGAAGGTTTTGTCTGCTTTGTGTGATTCCTAGATTTTATTAGCGAGTTTGTTTGTTTATGTAGTTGGCCATATATTTTTTTCGTCGAATTTTGGGTTCAACCAATATTGACCCTCCATGTCATTCACATAGAATGCAAGGAATACCTCTGGAGGATTCGAAGTATTATCAACCCTTTCTTACCAATCCACCGGAGGGATCTCCTCAATAGAGTGAGGTCCAAAACAATCCCACTTCACAAGTGGAAAGAACTGACTCTTTAGACCAATTCTAATTTTATGATTCTCTAGAGTCTTTTCAACTTCCTCACAATTTTGAGAGACATATTCTTTGGCTAAATTCATTCGAAGACCTTGTTGTTCAGACTTCTGGAACACTAACCAGACCTTTCGTTGTCCCTAAAGGTGAAGATCCTTTTTGGACTAATAACATATTTAGAACCCCACCCCATACGGTATGAGATATCTTCGGCCCTAGGGCGAGTGCTGATATATCTGTCGAACTCGAGCTACCTGAAACGTCTGATCCAGACATGATACCCCTAAACCATTTTTCTAGTACAACTACTTATCTTTTCATTGGGTCAGACACCTAGTCAGCTGGTCCTAGTTCATCCATTCCCCTTCAGATGGCCCATTCTACAACGGTCCCTCTTGCTACAACTATTCCCACCAGGAATACGGTACCTATCCAACCTCCTATTGGCACCCATATTTCATCTAGACCTATCCCATCACTTCCTCCTGGGTATAATTCTTTGAATACTACTATCCCTATTCCTTCCCAATTTCCATCTAGAGCTTCCGGATTTTTTTCTCCCCCTGGGTACAATGTCACTTCTGGTTTCATTTCGACCCCTTCCCAAGTCTTCTCCGGAGGGTCTTATCCACCTTTTATTGGCGGATCTGGCCCAAGTGGCTCCAACCCAATTGGAGGCACAACTCAGTCTTTCACTTCTAGTTTTTAGGTTCCTATTGGAGGGAAATTTAACCTTGGGGGCAAAACCCAATTTGGAGGAAAAACTCAGATTGGGACACACCCTTATTTGGAGGTCAATTTCACCCTGGGGGACAATTTAACCCTGGGGGCACACTCAATTTGGGATTCAATCCCACATTGGGACACCACCTCCATATAGAGGACAACCTCCATTTGGAGGAAAACCCTCGTTCGGAGGACAACCCCCACCTACCCCACCCCATGGGAAAAACATCCCAGGATCATTGGCCCAATATTGGAACTTTCTCATCCACGAAAATCAACAATCTACTAGGGGGAAACCACCTAAAGTTAGCTCTTAAATACCCTTATTTATGGCTAGCCATATCCAGGTTCTTCCAATCCCATTTGGGGTTCAAACGTTCAATCTAGTATCCCTTTTCAAGGTAATTTCCCTCATCCATACAACCCTATGGGCTACATGCCTCTGAACCCACCTATGAATCTACCAGGATCTTCACATCATATGCAAACTACTTATAGTCCTATTGGTATACCAATGGGACTTCCTCCCCAAAGTCACCAATACCCTCATGTGAATAGACAATTTCCCTTTCTTGCCACTTTGGATCTTCCCAATTTTTCTAGAATTTTGAACAACCCTATCCTTCATTCTCCCCATTGGCCCGTCATACCGGCCAAGTTACCATCAGACATTCCCAAATTTGATGGTAAACCGAGAGAATATCCATACAACCACGTTATGACTTTTCACCTTTGGTGTTTGTCCAACTCTTTGATGGATGACTCCATTAGGTTAAGACTCTTCCAATGAACCCTTACCGGTTTGACTGCAAAGTGGTATATAGAATTACCACGAGGCTTCTTCACTAAATTTAATACCCTCACCATGGATTTCCTCACTCATTACCAACTGCCCATCTGCTATGAAACAGGAACCGAGATTTTGAGTTCCTTCAAGAAGAATTCAACCACTCATATTTCTAATCACATCCATGAGTGGAGACGAAGACGACGTTTGATCAAACTCGACCTTCCTGATCAGTTATTAGAAAAACACTAAATCATTCATGAATAAAATCTCTCGTGATATTTCCATGGGTGGAATTGTCACCAAAGAGCAAGCGATCAGTCATACTCAGTACCTTGATCTCATTTATTCACAAACGGGTACCCTTTACGACTTACTCCCTGACACTCCTTGTCCTTCTACCACAACTACCTTGACAACCCGAGCATCTTCTCATGCTACTGACGGTGTGATTGACACTTTCCACGCTGACGCCAAATCTATGTCGGCCTCTCACACCAACCCCAAGTCTTCTACTTCTAATGTACATAATTCTCTGACTCCCACTCCTTCCACCGACCAAACTTCTGAGGTGAACTCTATTCAAACTACCCCTGCCGGTAAAAATAAATCCAAAAAAGGAAAGGGTAGGAACAAGGAGGATAAAAATAACCCCCAATATGAAAAAACAAAAACACAACCTACTGATGATAAGGATAAGCATAAAACGCGATATCTGTGTCTTATTTGTGGTGATGATCACTACACGAAAGATTGTCTAAGACGAGCTGAGGTCACTAAGTTCCCTCAAGGGACCCTGAAACCTCCTACACCTATTGTCTTGTCACAACCTTTCCCTTCTCAACAGCAAGCCCATTGGTCATTCATGACCAACCCTCTCCTTCCAACACTTCATACGTCATGATGTGCACGGGTGATGCAAAAAAGAATGACATTGCTATCTCCACTCGGGCCAAAGATTATTCTCCCTCCAAGGAGAAAGTTGAAGATACACCACCTTCGTTCGTACAAATGACTCCCTCGACTTCACCTCCCAATGGTCCTCTTCATTTCAAATGACTGAGCCTTGATACTTTACTCTGCCCTCCTCCAAAGGGAGTTGTTCAGAAGTCTGCCTTCAATCCTCATACGCGTGTTGCTCAAAACTACAACATTGTAGAAGATCTTGCGCAGGCACCCTCCATGATGTCGACTCTCAAAGTCCTTCAAAGTTTCCCCGCACAACGGAAGGCACTGTTAAAGGCTATTGGTGGAATCGATCCCATGGATACAAACTTGATAATATTTGACCTGGATAATCACATTCCAAGGCTACCTCCTTGTTATCACTGAAATTTCATCAATGGTTACAGGAATCCAGCATCTCCAAACACCTATTAGTTCATCCATGGACCAAAAATGCATTTCCAAAAGGTCCAAAACTATACAACCAGTAATAAAATCAGCATGCGCTAAGACTACACAGGAAGTGCATGCACATGCACCATCCAGAAGCACAAGAAAAGTGCACATGCGCATGAGGCGCGACTGTGGATGCAAAAAATCGTGCGTATTTAAGATATTGGTTGGCCTTCCACCCACTTCTGGTTCAACTTCCAAGTCGATTTGACACCCAAATCTAGGTTGAATCCAACTGGGGGGCTAGTCAAAGACCTAAGGGTGCCCTAAAGGGCCCCTTGTTCACACTAAAGACTGGTTGAATAATGCCTCAAAGCTATTCTATAAAAGGATGCCATGGGTGCACTATATTTCCAAGGAATTCATTTGTACTGTTATGCTGCCTATATTCTCTGGGAGGATCCTCTTTCCTTATCAAGAGCATACAAGCACCATTTCATTGGGCCATTCACATCACCTCTTGAGTGAATAAGCTTGGGATTTCTTCACTATTTCCTTCAAGTTTTCTAGTTTTAAGAAGAAATCAATCTCTGGGGGTTTAAGAGCCCTCCCTTGGAGGAAGAGGAGACCCATAAGTCTCCCTTTCTATCTGGTGTTTTCTTTTCACTAATACAATCCTATCCATTGGTGGCATGAATGTTGTTTGTTTTTTATCTTAATATCCTTATGCACTCTAGTTTAGTTTATTTTATTGTTCTTAGCTTAGTTCTTAGCTTATTTCTTATGCTTGATGTTTCTAACTCTTGCATTCACTATTGTCTTTCCTAGCTAACCCAATTGGGCTTGTAAGCGTCTTCATTTTGCTCATTTAGGTGACAAAGGAGACACAACAGATTGGCGACTCAACTCGGGAAAGGTATCAATTTCCTCCCCCATGTGGGTGATTTGAGCACTTCCTTTTATTTATTTAACTTACAGGAACCATGGCCGGCCCAAGTCAGCTTGCAAAAAGCCAAATTCAAAGCTGAGCTAAGAGAATTTCATCTAAAATTTTCTTCACAGTTGTGTACCAGGAGTGCATGGTTTTTTTGACCCACAGGTGCATCTTTAGCACACGTGTGCCAAACCTCTGTGTTTCTCAACGCATTCTGCGCACCTGCGCCAACGGGTTGTTTTTAACCTGGGCATTGGCACCACATGCGCCTCTATCTACTCTGCGACCTGCGCACCTGTCCAGAAAAACACACATTGTAAGGGTTTTTATGATCTGTGGAGGGCCCATAGCCTTCTTGAACTTGATCCCATGCACATTTTAATATTCACCACACTTAGATTCTCTCTCCATATAAAGGGATTAGTCAAAACATAGGCACTTAGGGGGTTAAAATCACTATTTCCTCGTTTACTTTCATTTCCCCACATGGATGGCTTGCTTTGATTAAAGTTAAGTTGGAATCATTCTATATCACATATAAAAATTGCATTGGGACCATAAATTGGATATCAATTGTTTGCACTCTATTCGTCACTTGATGAGTAAAATGAGATTACTTACATGCCCAGTTGGGCTCTGCTAGGCATGACAGCTGTAAGGTAAAAATTTAGAAAGAAAACAACAAAGCTATTAACAAGAATTAAAAAAAAACTAAATGAAACTATGAGCATATAAAAGAAATAAAAAACAAATAGAAATGGACCAATATCACCAATGTATAAGCTGATCTGATTGATGAAATCCAAAGATACACAATGGAGAAAGAGGACTTGGGTCCCTTCCCTCTCCAATGGAAGGCTCTTGAGGCCCTCAACTGATTGCTCTC
>SNQJ01S0034587.1:17262-60530 GCA_010110895.2 Picea sitchensis
CAATTTATCTAAATAATATTTATATAATCGTTCTATTTATCATATATACAATATGTATAAATCATGAGTTTTAATCTGAACTCGTAAAAATCAAATGTAAAATGTTTCTTTTAATGACAGTAATAAAGAAAGAGAAAATACTATTTGTTTTTTGTTTATTTTCTTGTTTGTATGCATTTATAAGATCAAATATTAAACTACTTAATTAAACAGAAAGATATAGATAATGAAAATTATACTATATATAAAAACTTCTATAATAAGCAAGGAAATGAAATAAAAGAACAAACTAACCTATTAATCACTTGAGGAGTATGCATCGAACTGTTTGCTTAAATCATGCATCAGTCCATCCATGAGATAAATCTGTTGTGCATCTTCATACTGTTTGGTACAAAAGTTAAACTGTCCATTGACTGGTGTATTTAATTGATAAAACAATAGGACGAAAGATCATTACAGTGATATAATAGACTACAAGCGATAACACATGAGATAAGTCCTACAATTATAGCTTGCATTTAATCAATCAACATATTCAAGGTAAACCTCATAACATGAATTGAAATATCATTCAATTGTTTTTATAAAACTGAAGCATAAAATCATGAACCATGAAGAAAAACTATCTTGACAACAAACAATCTGCGAAGACGAAAGCTATCTGCAGTCGATCAATTACCAAGATAAACAAATTATAGATCACAAAAACATTCACAGATGACAAAAGCATAAAGTAACTATCAGTTATGTCTAAATTTGTGTATAAATCGTTCACAATAAGCCCCAGGCTAAGATGTGTCTAATTACAAAATGATGGGTTTATAAAGGCCTCAGAGAAGATAACTGTTTCTGTTCCTGAGATCAAATATTTATTTCAAAAATAAAGGGGGATGCAACCACCCCGATCCTACTAAATCCTCAAAACTAACTACATTTCATTTCTATTCATATAAAATGCATCAAAGATATGACTGGAAGATCTTAAGGATGCCTCGGATCAAAATTGTAATCATGGATTCCTGAATATCCTAAAAAAAACAGAAAATAGAAATATTTAGATGCATTTCTAACCATTAATTCACACAATTCAAATTAACATAACTGGCTACAGAATCTTGTGATTCTATAGCTAGTTATTAGTAAATGAAATCCAATTTATTGCAAAATAAAGCAATCTAATTTTAACAATATAATCCTATTT
Source organism: Picea sitchensis (assembly GCA_010110895.2). Lineage (NCBI taxonomy): Eukaryota > Viridiplantae > Streptophyta > Pinopsida > Pinales > Pinaceae > Picea > Picea sitchensis. The sequence continues at coordinate 18,467 of SNQJ01S0034587.1, forward strand.
TAAGATGAGGAATCATACTTCCAACTATGAAATCAAATCGTATCATGCAAACTTGGAATTCACAATGGCTATTGCAGCCTCCATGTTTTTAAATACTACATTGCTTGTTGTCTTTATATGTTTTTCTTTGCCTTGAATAACAGATTCGAGTCTCTGGTTTTCACTCATTAAGACATTGACCTGATCCTTTAAAGCCTTAACCCGTGACTGTAGAATAGGGATATCAGTATAATATCTATCAATCCATGATAGACAGACCTCACAATTTGATTGTGCAATGGTTGCATGAGAAAAAACTTGGTTGTGAACCAGAGCACCTTCCATACTGACAGTGGGTTCATTAACCAATTTGACACTGGGAAACTCTGGATTATTTTTAAGACAGGGAGGTAAATTGTCAACAAAATTATAGGGCCGATCAAGGTGCGGCTCGAATGACAGAAAGTCTTATGCGGCAAGGAACCTATCAATTTCAGAGTCTGAACTCTCATGGACTTCGATCATACTGATCGAACTCGAACGAGAATTTGACTTGTTACAAAGCCTCCTAGAAATTAGTCTGCCAGCTCTTTTGTTCTTAAAATTTATATCAATATTGCTCTTAGATCTCTTCCCTGTAGGTTTCTTTGAATTCTTAAAACAGTCATTAGGATGCTTAATCTGCTAACAGGCCTATTCAATGACCTTTGGATGGATCAAGGGTTTACTATTAGGGAGTGAGACACAGGTCTGGGGAAGTGAGAGAGACGTCGTAGGGTGGACAAGGGTCTCCTCAACCACGATATTATCTACCTCCTCCATATCAGAGTTACCATATCCGTTTCGGGTTATAAATGAATCCCAACTGTCATTTTGTGACTCTAATTGATGTATAAGCAAGATTTTAATTAGGCCGTGATGGAAGAGGCTAGAGTCTGACCGTTGTTTTTTGTATCTTTTACCCATTTTATATATACTCCTCAGTAAGTAATACGGCATATTCAAATGGAAACCCATAAAAATCATAAGCAGACGCAAATGGTACAAAAATACAAGCCTGAAATGTCCCTCACAGATAACAAATTGCTTTACCACAGCGAGGAAATCATGCCACCGAGCTTTTAGGAAGGAAATGGGCATACCTTTATCACACCCTTTTATTTTCCGAGATGTAAACAGTAGGCTCCAAGGAACTTCTTCCACTTTTGCATTTTTAAACCACCTTGGACCGCTTGTTGGTAGTCCTGTAGCTTGACTCAGGAAATCCTCAGTAACCTCCAGTTTCACATCACCAACCTTCTCTCTACAACCATCAAAGGAGAAAGTGAATTCTTGGGAAACATGTAAATTGAAACCCTGAAACTTCCTAATGAAAACGAGCCAACCACTTCTCTCCAAATCTTCTCTGGCATCGTCATATAAGAGCAGAGTTTGAATGTCGTTTGGTTCAACTCTCACAACGAGAGCCATGATGGATGAAAGGGTAACGAATCAGACACAAGACACAGAGAGGGTTTGCAAAGACAGTCCAGAGCCATAACCCGAGCCCGTGACATTCCAACAGTGAACAATGTATGAACATAAACTCATAACGATTAGATGGGTGTTTATTGAAATGCATGTGAAGAGGGTTTGAAAAGCCCAAGGGAAATCTCGGGAATGATGTCTGCCTGCAAATCATAATGCCACCTTTGCATCTAGTACGAGTCTAGGACCAAAACATTAAAATGAAAAATGAGTGCGCGCATCGTGGGTTCTATCACAAGGTTTGGGTGAGTCGAAAATCCAAGACTTATCAAAAGAAATGTAAATCCAAGAACCAAACAAAACCATACCAAAAATCAAATCATAGGGGTCCTTTGATTCATGTAACCATCAATCTCTAAGCATGTTTGATGTTGAAAGCATCGAAACAAAGAGAGTTACTCTTCATGGCAAGGAACCAAACTTTATTAATAAACTGTGTGAACAATTTGCCTTTGACGAAATTTTAGAACAGAAAGGTAATACAGTCGCAAATTTTCATGCTTCGCATTCATGCTTCCAGTCATGAACGAAGCATGATAGAAAATAATAGAAAAAAGCGACAACTTGCAACTGTAGTTTCGAAAATTGTGTCATGAAGAGTAATAAAAACAAATGACTCAGGTTAGGAAGCTATGCAGATCAATTAATTGGTATAAAAAGTCAACAACATGTTGAGCTTCCAACAATGGAAACATGCTAGGAGAAGCAGTTATCTCTGCAATACGAACTAGTTTGGGTTAGAGAATTCTGAAAAACTTCAAATCAAAGAACAACTGCAAGGTTATTTGAACATATTTTAAAAAGAACAAGATGCGGCCTAGTTTCAGATACCTTTCGTTTAAAAGAATGAAAACTGGTGACAAACTTAACAAAATAAATCCATGATGTTTAAGTTAAAATCTCCAAGACTGTTGACAGGGCCACTGCTGTCAGCAGGCATCCATAGCCTCGACAGTGATGTCAATTAACCCACTCTGACATTTTTATCCTGCCCAAGAAATTTCAAATCAGACTGAAGGATGCTTATGGCCAAAACAAGGTTTATAGCTGAGAATTTTCATTTACCTAACATTGATTCACTGCCAGCGGGCCTGTTCAGTACCCCGGTGAAGTTATCTTGGCGTCATGCATGCATTTACCCGCTGCCAGCAGACCTGTTCAGTGTCCCGGTGGGTTTATAAACACTTCCCACAGCTCTCTGAGAGTTTATTCACATTCTGATATAGCTTTAAAGATATTCTAAAGAGCGGGGTGATGCTAAAAATTCCAATTTTTTAACACAACTTAATATTTCCACAGGCCTTTTAATTTTTCTAGCAAACCTTCATCAAGATCTGAGAAACAGTTCATTGATAGAACTAATTTTCAAGGACAGGGAGACATCATTGAGTTTCTTTCTTAAGAGCAGGGACAATGTAAAGAGACTTTTTAAAGATATTCGTGAATACTTTCAAGTGCATATTGAAACCAAGGAATCGACTTTCAGAAAAAATGGCACCTTTAACCAGCCTACAATTTCAGAGAAGGACAACAATAGATGTTCCTACAGCCTTTGATAGCTATTTTCGAGATGAAGCATTATGTTTCTCTTTGTCTGAGCTAGACTGTGATACAGGGATGTTTGGCTCAAAAGGATCGGTGAACTAAAAATGAAAACAAAACAAAACAGCAAAAAAAAATTGGAAAGAAAAGAAATTCAAACAGAAAAATATGTACAGAAGGTGTATCAAAGAGTCGTCAGGTAAAATACCTTTTGAGAGCTTGGCCATTCACCGAAAAGGTGTCTAGTTGTCCCTCTAAATTCTGGAGGTGGAAAGAACTAGGACCTAGTTTTTCAGCAATTAAAAATGGTTCCAACCACAGGTTTTGAAACATGGTATGCTCTCCTTTCCACTCATGAGGTTTGTCCCATTTAAGTACAATATCACCTACCTCAAAATTTCTGTCTGAGGCAGAATTGGAATCAAACTAGTTTTTGACAATGAGTTGATGTTGGTCCAATTTTCGTTTTGCTTGAACCCTTACTTCTTCTAACTTCAGCAAAGTGTTAATCTGACTTTCCAAGGGAGGACAGTCTTCTTCTTGCACCTTCTGCGATAACTGTAGAGATGGGAGAAGGACATGCGGTGGAAGAATTGCTTCCCTGTCGTAAACGAGAAAAAAGGGAGAATTACCAACAGCAGTTTTAGGAGTTACCCTATCAGCCCAGATTGCATTAAATAGTGCATTATGCCAGTTTTTGTGGTTTTTGGAGACCATTCTCTTGATGATCTTGATCAAGTTTTTATTAGTTGATTCCACCAAACAATTGCCTTGGGGGTAATAAATGGCCGAGTATTTTAATTTTATTCCTTTTTCTAAAGAAAAATCACTCATTTCGAGAGATGAAAAATAGGAAGCATTATCAAATACTAGGCATTTAGGAATGCTGAAACGAGTGATAATATTTGAATTCAGGAAGGTTATTACCTGGTTGGTGTTTACAACTTTTAATGGCACAGCCTCGGACCATCTGGTGAAATAATCTTTGGCTGTTATGATGTATTTATGTTGTTGCGAGGATATAGGGTTGATTGGGCCTATAAAATCGAGGCCCCATTGTTGGAAAGGGAAATATACTGAGATAGGTTGCAGCGGGAATGCTGGTTTTTGTACTCGTCCAGATGCCTTTTGACAGATTACACACTTGCAGCATAAGGCATGGGCATCTTTGAAAAGAGTAGGCCAATAATACCCTACTCTTAATACTTTGTGGGCAGTGGTGTCTCCACCGAAATTCCCACCAGCTTCCCCTGCATGTAATTCCAATAAGACTTTATCTGCTTCATCTTTTTCTAAACAGCGCATAAGTATTCCATCGAAATTTTGGCGAAACAAAATACCTTTTACCAGCTGAAAAGAAGTAGATTTTAATCTCAGTACTCTCCTCCTTTTTGGATCAAGGTGTCGAGGAGCTAATCCGTGTATAATATAAAACTTGATGTCATCGTACCAAGGACTAGTAAGGTTTTGTGCACAGCAGATTTGATTTTGATTGTGTTGGTCCTGAAGTGACATATTAGCTTCATTCTGTTGTTCTATAGCTGAATCAGAAACCAATTTACACAAACCTTGGCCTCTAACAATTTGTGTTGGGGTAATTTCTATGTCATATTCTTGTAAGGATGTGACCCAGTTTGCCCTTTTTTCACCCAGTTCTTTCTGTACTAACAAATTTCTGACAGCAAGGTAAGGGACAATGATTTTCATCCTAGATTTCAGTAGATAAGATCGAAAGTGTTTTACCACTTTAAAAATAGCATAATCTTGTTTATCTACTGTTGGGTAATTAAGTTCTTCTCCCTTAAAGGCCAAGCTCATAAAGGCAATTGGGACTTCGTTGTTTTCAACATTCTTTTGTTTTAGGATAGCAGCATAAGACCGATCAAAGGAAAACGTGTATAGAGTGAAGTCTCATGAAAAATCAAGGCTCATTAGAGAAGGAGCGTCTACTATAGCCTTTTTTATTGAGTCAAAAGCTTGACTTTCTAGAGGTCCCCAATGGTACTGTACATCCTTTTTTATTAAATTTTGTAATGGTCTGACCATTTCTTAAAAACTGGGGACAAACCTTCTAACAAAGTTTATCTGACCTAAGAAAGATTGCATGGATTTTTTGGAAGAGGGAGGGGGCAGTTTTGAAATGACTTGGGTCCTTTCAGGGTCAATAATCATCCCTTCATTTGATACAATGAAACCAAGGAGATTTCCTTGTTCTACTGCAAAGACAGATTTTTTAGGATTTAAAGAAATACAGTACTTACGACATCGCTGTAAAACTGATCTTAGATGAGCTAGATGATCTCCTTTAAGACAGTGACATCGTCTATATAAACTACTACAGATTGATTGCTTAAGCCGCAGAAAGCGATATCCATCGCTCTCTGAAAGGTGGCACTGGCATTTATGAGCCCAAAGGGCATTCTCCTATAAGCATAGGTACCCCATGGAGTACGGAAAGTGATTTTGAGCTGGTCTGGGGGAGACATAAGGACTTGGTTATACCCTGAAAAACCATCCAGAAGCGATAATATTTCAGAACTAGATACTTGTTGAAGGATATGTTCCATGGGAGGAACAGGGTAGTTGTCTTTATTAGATGCTCAGTTTAAATTTCAGAAATCAACACATAGTCGAATTTCACCACTCTTCTTCCTTACAGGGACAAGATTAGAGACCCGTTGTGTATGTCTTACTGAGAAGATTATTTTAGCATTCAAGAGTTTGTTTAATTCTTTCTTGACTATTGGTTCAATCTTTGGGTGCATCTTTCTTAACTTCTGTTGAAAAGGTTGGGTATGGGGTTTCATGGGAATAATGTGTTGTATGATGTTAGGATCAAAAGACTTTAGATCATCGTATGTCCAAGAAAAGACATCTTTAAATTCCTTAAACAAGTTAATAAATGTTGTCTTTTCTTGCTCAGAACATCCCAACCCCAAATTGATGCACTGTGGGTTATCTTTGGTTCCTAAATTTACTTTTTCATGTATCAAGGAAGAACTATTCGTTTTACAATTCACTGATTTTCTGAATTTATTGTGAAGATCATAAATTTTTTCTAATCTAACCACAGATTTTGGGATAGAGTTTACCATATCCGATGTAGACTCCAGGGATCTTGGATCTGGTATTACCATAAAATCATGAAGGTTTTCGTCGTGGGTACCTTCATCGATAACTACTCCTTGGAAAGTCTCTTCCATATGCAAAAAACTGATGATCTATTGATTGTCATCGAAGACTCTCCAATTTGTGATGTTGTCCGGGATGGATGGTCTGAATAACAACTCGATGGAAAACGCATTCGGAGAAAGGCCTTCTGTAGGAAAAAGTTTTGAGGCAACATTAGCTAACAAATCAACCTCAGAATTATTCAATCTCGAAATAGAATTAATGTTAAACGCAGAAAATTTGTTCATTAAATTCCATACCTCAGTTTGATAGCTTTTTAGGTGTGGAGATAAACAACGAATAGAGTTTTTTACCTGTCTAACCACAATTTATGAATCACCAAAGATTGTCAAATTCGGAATCCTCAAATCTAGTGCTTTTCTGAAACCTTACAAGAGTGCCTTGTATTCAGCCGTATTGTTTGCGCATTCAAATTCTAAGTGGCAGGCAATCAAAGTTTTATTACCTGCTGGATCAATGAGCACACACCCTGCACCAGCTCCTTCCTTACATTTAGATCCATCGAAGTAAAGAGACCAGATTTGATTTTCATCAGGTGCATGTGACCATTGAGAGAGGGTTTTTTACTGTGTGCATGTCATAATTTCGGACTGTTCTTTCGGGTCAATAATGGTAGAAGTTTCAGCCATGAAATTTCCAAAAAAAGTGTACATCCCCTGTATTTCAGGTGAATTGGTGGAAGCAGTGAATGGTTCATTTGGATCATTTAAATCATTTACCGTGAACTTAAGATAACGCTCACGATTGACCTTGATTCTGTTAGGCTTTCCATTTTTAGGCAGCCACAAGTGAGACCAATCTGTCGCAAAATAACCATTTAGTTGTTCAGACCAATCTGTACTTAAAAACAAGCCATATACTTCGGGGATATCAATGACAATAATATCAATAACTTGATGGACTTTAGGATTAGATGATAATCTGATGAGCACATTTTTTAATTCACCTATTACTTTACCACTAGTTTGATCAAGCTGAATAATTTTTAGGCTGGAAGGTTGAACTTCGGCATTAATTTTTTGGCAGACAGAACAAGGCATTACATTTGATGATGCACCTGAATCTACCATACAGTTATGTACATTCCTATTGAAAATTTCAAAAGTCAACAAAAAGGGTGGGACATTTCTGCGAGTATTAACAGCAAAAGTTTGTTGTTTTTTAGTCGTAGCCCCGGAAACTAGTTTATCTACATTTGTTACACTTTTTACAGCAAGGTCTCTTTTATCAGAAGACTCTAGTGTCGTTTTAACGGAGACCTTTTGAGGTGTTTTGGGGTTGTTTTCTGCAAATTTGTTGCTATTCGGATTGTTGTTTTTGCTGTTTTCTGCAATATTCTGCAGCATCTTTTGCTAGACTCAGGGGAACCAGAGCACTCAAGGGGGAAATAACAACAAACGCCAAGGGAAAAATAAAAAAAACCTTCGGACCAACTTCCCTTGTGCCCTTCGTGGCGAGTTTGGTCACTATACTCACAATTTCCCCCAAATCGTTGATTTTAAATAGATGAAAGACTCTGTGAATGGACCACATCCCCCAGCACCGCTTGCCCCTCAACAGGCCCCACAACAATATGTACAGCAACCACCCCTAGCCGTGCTATAGAACCCCATTCCCCACCAAGGAGTAATGAACACCCAACAGGAGATGTAGTCTGCCCCACCACAGATGGAACAGTATCCCCATCTCGGCAACCCCACAGATCGCACTATCCTCTTTACTAGTGAGGAATAAGTTCTTCTACAAACATGCAATCGTCAATATAGCACACATCCTAACTCTTCTCCCACCACCTCGAAATCACCCCTAGTCACAATTGGACCCCTTTTGATGATTCCTCACCCTAATACTGACACACCACTTCGTATTCCTCGCATCCCACTGCGTAGAAATGTCCACAACCCTCGTCCTAGGGAGGCTCACAATTATAGTCTGGTCGATGACTTGGCACAATATCCTGCCACCATGTCAATCTTAGAAGTCCTTCAAACCTATCCCACACAATGGAAATCATTACTTTCCACCCTGGGGGCAATTGACCCTGTTGATAGCTGACTCATCACATTTGATCTCAATAGTGGAGAACCTTGCCTCCCCGCTCTCATCACTTTTCAATACCAGTTAAAATCTGGAACATCACAGTTCATCAATGCATCATTGATGAAGGTGCATCTACATGCATCATGTCCAAATCTGTATGGCAGAAACTTGGCTCCCCCAAGCTCATACCCTCCACCATCACCTTGAGAGCTTATGATGGACGACCATCTTCTCTGGAAGGGCTCTTTTAAAATTTCCCCGTTGAACTCGGGGGAAAAACTATCCTCATTGAGATTGAGGTTATTGATGACCCACTCGATTACAACATCCTGTTCGGTCATAGCTACATGTATACGATGAAGGCAGTCGCCTCTTTTGTGTTTCGACCCATGATGTTCCCCCATAACGGGAAGATCATCACCATTGACCAAGTTTCACATTACGAGCCTAACCATTCCTCCAACATCGATAATATCCTCCCTTTTGTCCACACTAATCCCGATTCCTACCCACTTATCGAAATGGGCCCCGAAATTTTCAAAGATCTATCCTTGCTAGGGACATATCATGGAGCACCCCTGCTCATACATCCTTCAGCACAGGTATGTGTCATCTCATCCAATGGAACTAAAGCTGGAGATACCCTTCCTCCCAATGAGGCCTCTTTTAGATCTGACATCCCACTAGTCGTAGAACTTCTCCCTCATGAATCCCCTGAAAACTCTTCAGCTCTACCTGTTCCTAACCTTCCCCTTCCCTAATTCCATATCCCAGTTTGGGAGACAGTACCCCAAGACATTACTAAAATCCCTTTCTTTTACCCCCCACTGGGTGTACAAGCTTTCCAGGTAGCTGCAATGCTTACCCTTCCTAATATGGTGTTGGCCATCCCTGTATGGTATCTACATCCCCCTGCTATGGTTCCTCAACCATCCCTCCCTCCCCAAACCGAAGGACTCTCGATGCAGATTCCAATACTTACTCCAACCACACCACCCCCACCCCCACTCTCTAGCACCACCGCTACAACTAGGGGTAGATGAAAGAATAAAGATCCCATCGCTCCCCTTCCCCCCTAAGTACAACCTCCATGTGCACTATGCGAAAAAGAAGGACACCCCACCAATCAGTGTCCTTCTCTCCCTGAGATACACAATCTAATCCAACTTCCTTGGGTACCCACCTCGTCTATCGCATCATCTAGAACACCTAGTACTCCTGCCATAACTACTCCTATAGGTAGCAAAGGGTTGTGAACCAAATTCACATGTGCCATCTGTTTAGAGTATGGCCATTACACCAATCATTGCCCTACATTACCTCAATTTCAACAGATGCTAGCAACAGTCCATCAAATATTTCAGCAAGCACTTCTTCCCTCCGACATTCATTATGTCACAACCTTAGTCAACAAATGTATGAGATGCCCTTTCTCTCTATGAAAATCACTTAAACATTTAACATATCAATGCCCTATGATAATTGAATACATGTGTTGCCAAATGGCCCTTATTCAAAATCTGACACCCCCCCAACAGCTAACGGCTCCAGTGATTACCCCTACCCCACCACTTGAGGTTTTTCATATATTCTCTCCTAATCCGGAGGCTCTCCCTACTCCCCCATGGTTCCTGGATGATTTATATGAAGATTTACCTCCAAATCCCCCCAATTCTCCAGTTCATTTCCCCACGGAAATTTTACGCTCGACTACCATTTTCAACCCCTAGTATCTTGATATTTGGTTTATGTTGAGAGAACCATCGCAATCCCCTTGCACCACTCCCCCCACTTTTTTACCACCTGAAGTCAACCACACAGTGAAAGTCATTGATGCCACTCTTCTAGATCCCCTATATTCTTGACAGTTCCACTGCTACGAAGACATCCTCGAGGAGTTAACTACCTCTGATTGCCCATGGGATCCGCTCCACCACAAAGAACTCTTTCTTTCATAGGAAGCCTTTGTGCCTTCTAACCAAAACCCCATATATACAGTCAAAACCAAGGATTTTCTCCCATCTAGACATATAGATTGGTTCAATAACCCTATCCCTGCCCCCGATGCTTTTGAAGAAGGCAATATGGAAAAAATTTCCCCCACCATCAAAATTGATATTTCTATCAAACCTGGAGTCATAGAGGAAATCACCATTGGCGCCGCATGCTCTCCTGAAGAAATTATAGCCTACAAAGCTCTCTTCCAGGAATACCGAGATATTTTTTCCTAGGCATACACAGAGATGCCAGGCCTTGATCCCTCTATTTTCAAACATCGTATAGACACCTAGCCTAATATCACACTTGTCTACCAAAAGAAATGCCCACTACACCCATCCAAAGCAATGGTCATCAAGATTGAGATTGACAAATTACGCACTGCAGGATTCATCTATCCCATCGCATATACATCATGGGTTTCCAACCCCATCCCTTTTAACAAAAAACAAGGCACTATTCATGTCTGTACATACTTTCACGATCTCAATCACGCTTGTCCCAAAGACAACTTTCCAACGCCCTTTATCGACCAAATTATCAATGATTGCACCGACCACAAGGTTTTGTCCTTCATGGATGATTTCTCTGGCTACAACCAAATTCAAATTCACCCAGTCGATCAGTACAAAACTGCATTCACCACCCCCTGGGGCACTTTTGCATATCATTCATGCCTTTTGGCCTCAAGAACACTGGTGCAACTTTCCAACGGGCCATAAAATACATTTTTCATGATCTAGATCATATCATCCTCGGATACTTGGATGATCTCACAGCTCGATCCAAGAAACGCACTTAGCATCTCGATGATTTATGAATCATCTTCCAATGGTGTCATCAATACAACATCCGCTTGAACCCCCTCAAGTGCGTGTTCTGCGTCACTTCCAGTCTCATCCTTGGGTTCATCGTTTCCCAATGTGGCATTACCGTGGACCCCCTCAAGTTCCAAGCCATCATAGAAATTCCACCCCCGCATAATTTACGCCAACTACAGAGTCTACAAGGCAAAGCTAACTTTTTACGACGCTTTGTCCCAGATCACGCCACTCGTGCACACAGATTCCTTCGCTTGTTACGCCATGACATCCCATTCCAATGGGATGAACATGCTCAAAATTCTTTTGATGATCTTAAAGAGGCACTCTCCAAGGCCCCGTTGATTAGCCCACCCGACTATGACTGCAACTATATCCTCTACATATCAACCTTAGTCGTCTCAGTAGCAGGAGTTCTCGTCCAACTAGGGGATGATGACTGTGAGAATGTAATTTACTACATTAGTAAAACTCTTTCAAGGGCACCCTTGAAATACAATCACGAAGAGAAAATCACCCTCACAGTTGTGCTCACAGTCCAGAAACTGCACCATTACATTCTGCTTCAAACTACCAAAGTCGTAGTAGATTCGAACCCCATGTAATACTTGCTCAGTCGTCATTAAATTAATGGTAAATTTTCCCAATGGATCATCATCCTTCAGAAGTATGACCTTGAATTTTCAACACCCAAGAGCAAGAAATCCCTCATCCTCGCCAAACTCATTATGGCATTTCCCTCTGATACTACAAGTACCTCCATCAATACCGACTTCCCCAACGAACATATCTTTCACATCCCCTTGGATGATCCTTGGTACAATGATCTTCTCATCTACCTCCGAACACAGAAATTTGGAAACCACCTCTCTCGAGATGATCATCGATGTATTTATCATCAAGCCCCCCGCTACCTCCTTCTTAGTGATATCTTATATCGGCGAGGGGTCGACACCATACTCCGTCGATGTTTGACTATCAACGAGACTGATAGAGTCTTGAACAACTACCACAGTGGCACTTGCGGAGGCCACCTCTCAGGGATGTCCACCACTCAAAAAATCATTCACGTCGGCTACTTTTGGCCTACCTTGTTTCACAATTGCATCCACGCTGTGAAGCATTGTGAAAAATGTTAGTTGTATGTCAACAAAGCATGAGCACCACCTGCTCTTCTACACCTAGTCATTACTGCTGGCCCTTTTTGCAAATGGGGCATCGAATTCATGACTTGCAACCCTCCATCTAGAAATGGACACAAATACATCATCATTGCAATCGATTACTTCACTAAGTGGGATGAATCCATGCCCACCTTCAACAACACCGCGGACACTACAACACGTTTTTTCTTTAACCATGTCATCTCCCACTTTGTACTACCACTCCAACTAGTCTCTGATCATAGGAAACATTTCGAGAATGATATTTTCATCGAACTGTCATCCAAGTTAGGCTTCTCTCTCGAGTTCACCTCCCCATACTACCCTCAGTCCAATGGACAAGTGGAGGCAATCAACAAGGTCCTCAAAACCATGTTACAGCGCAAGGTTAAGAAACATAAGACCAAATGGCATCATATGTTGTTTTCTGCGCTATGGGCTTATCGTACAGCCGTTAAAACCTCTACTCTCCCCATCGAGTGTGAAATTCCCACCTTAGGCACCACTATTGAGCTATTACCTGACACTGGTCCAATGGATCAATGATTTCTAAACTTAGAGTCACTGGATTAATACCATCATTCTTCATTATAGAACAATGAGGTAGCCAAAAAATGCTCGAAGGCCACCTTTGATCACCATGTCAACCTTCGATCATTCAATGAAGTCAACCTCATCCTTGTTTACAATATCGCTCACGATACCCTCGGCCATGGAAAATTCGAGTCACTATGGCATGGACCTTACATCATCCAACACTTCCTCACTAAAGCCACATACATTCTGGCCTCTCTTGAAGGCCTCCCTCTCAAAGAACCCATCAACGAGTTGTACTTAAAGAAATTTTACGCCTAAACGTAGCCATTCTACACTAGACTTTTCCTTTTTGTACGTTTTTTTTGTAGAGTTTTTAATCTTCTTTTTACATGCCTTGTGTCTAATCTACCATTTGTGTTATTGAAAAATTCTTCCTCCATCGGCCTACCACATTGGTTACGTCGATGAAGCTAGTCGGTGGACACATAATCTTGCTTCGACTGCTTGGGCCCTCTATTCCCCCTCACATGAACTTCTCCACTCCAGCGGCATATGTTTGCGCTCAACAACCAACAACCAAGAAGAATACACAGTCGTCATTGGCCTCCCAGTCAAGGCTAGTCACCATCATATATGTTACCTTAGTGTCTTCCTTGATTCTTAGCTCATCGTCCTTCAGCTCAATAATGTGTATCGTTTCCACGATCCTTGCCTCTTCCACAAATACCTACAAGTTAGACTTTTATCTCGACATTTTGATTCAATCACATTTTCACATATCCCAAGAAAATTTAATCAAATAGAAGATAATATGGCTAACCTAGTGTTACATTGGCATTTATCACATCAAGATACTTTTACACATTCATAAACCATCACAAGTCTGTCACAGCATATAGATTAGACATCATAACAAAGCTTTCAAAAAACATCACTACATGTGAACATCACAAAGATCCCAAAATGTATATCCATGTATATGTATATATATATATATATATATCGGTCAATGTGCCATGAATGTTTACAAAGAATAGTACATGTACGACATCCGTAGGTCGGTGAACCATCTCACCCCTATCGATACAAAACTGGTGTCACCACACCATATACAAAATAGGCTCGCAGGCCTATATAAATACCAAAAATACAAAAATACATATACAGAGGTCCTCATGGTGCCTCTAAAGCACCACCAACTGGTCCTTTCTCTGGAGGAGGTACCTCACCAGCTATCGGTCCCTCAGACCCTGACGGCAACTGCCCAGTCATCGTTGCTCCCACTACAACTGCTCTATGAATCAAGGTCCGCGACTCCGCCGAAAGACCAATACACTGCTCCAGGATCCCCTCGTCCTAGATACACACCCACATCCCTCAGGCACTCCCTATAGTACCGCCTCTAATCGGAGGCGAAAATCCTCAAAATATCCCCCAGCCCCTGCCGGAGGAGCATGTGATGGACCTACACCGGGGTCATCAAAATGGCACCTCCTGCCTACTCTCTCATCACCTTCTGGCCCTACACCAGCCTCATCCTAACATCGTCTCACCCCTACCCATAGCTCTCCCCACTGTGGTCTCACAGGCCCCTAATGAGTTGGTGCTCTAACCAAGTCCATCTCGCACCCGTGAGGTCCCACATATGCACACACAACAAACAAGTGATAGAATCAGCATCCCTCTATGCATGAAAAACATGATATACTATCTACATCTCAAAACAACAATTAAATCAACATACCTCTCCAGTCAAACACCTCTCCAGAGGGTAGCACCATATCTGGGTCCTCCCAGAAGTCCACCCCACTGTAAAAAAAATGGAGGATAATCTGTGGCATCTAACGCCACACCTGTGCAGCCTTAGCCATAAAATAATGGCCTCCCTCCCCACCACCATGGCAAACCAAAATCGTCTCCCACCACCTCAGTCACATCTCTCACACACCTAGTGCATCCAACAACACTCTAGGGTGCAAAATAGGCACCCTCTCCAAGAACCACGCCACCAAGATGGACCCAAAGGAAAAATCCCCTGAGTCAATAGTTCGACACCTATCAAGCTACCCTACCATCTTGGCATGCAGCATCAAACCCTAGGAAAAGTGATCACTGCTCAAGGCCCTCTGCATGATCCTCAACTGACCCCACTAGTCCGCTAAGTCACAAGAGACCCATAGACTCTCACAATCATCACTGCCATGCAATGAAGCACAAGGGCGTCCATCACCCCAATACTCACCACAGAACCCGACATAAAGTTCTCCCCTGAACAATACCTCCAGACTAAGAGATCCAACTTCCCATCCTTGGGTAACACGGGCTTCGCCGGTAACGAGGTTCCCCGAAAAGGGATCTCAGTCAGAAAATATACATCCTCCACTATAGTGAAGGCCATCTGCTCACCCTACACAATGAAACGATGTAGATCCTGACTCCACATCGCAAGCAAGAACTACAATAATTACTCATGTGCTCGCACTAGGGAGCACTCCAAAAACTTCAATAGCCCACAAGCTGCCAAAGTGTCCCGGACTGTCGACTCCTCATCCCTCACTGCCTCCCTAAGTACCTGATGAATCCCTTTTTCTGATCATCTCTGATGACGCTTGGTTTGGAGATATCATCATTTATCTCTAGACTCAAACTTTCCAGCCCGAACTCTCTAGTACAGACCGTCGTCAAAAACGCTATCAAGCCCGTCAACACATAATTCTCGATGACACTCTTTATCGTCGTGGTATTGACACTATTTTTCGACTCTCTCTCACCTTTGATGAGGCTGAGAAAGCTTTGAATGACTACCACTCTGGAGCATGTGGTGGTCATATGTTTGGGTATGCCACTGCTCAAAATATCTTACGCGCAGGGTACTTCTGGCCTTCTTTTTTTAAAGGTTGTATAAATGTGGTCCAGAAGTGCCACACTTGCCAAATGTATAATAACAAAATAAGACCTCACCCCGTTCCCTTACACCCTATAGTTTCCGTTGGACCTTTCGCTAAATGGGGTAACGATTTCATGACATGTAACCCTCACTCGGTCGAGGGGCATGGATACATTATTGTAGCCATGGATTATTTCACAAAATGGGTCGAGGCGATGCCTACATTCGAAAACACGGGAAAAACTGCAACCCTATTCATATTTAATCACATCATCACACTATTTGGAATCCCACATGCTATGATCACTGATCACGGTAGCCACTTTTGAAACTTCATGATGTCTGAGCTTACAGAAAAGTTGGGTCTTCGACATGAAAAATCAACCCCCTACTATCCACAGGCCAATGGCCAATTTGAAGTGATAAACAAAGTTCTCATCACCATGCTTTGATGGATTATAGGAATTCACAAAACAAGTTGTCACACAATGTTGTTTTCAGCATTATGGGCCTATCGGACATCCGTGAAGTCTGTCATGGGATTTACCCCCTTCCAATTAGTGTATGGTATAGAATTGTTTATACCGATTGAATGTGAGATACCATCATTGAAGCTAGTCATCGAACTTCTCCCAAACACTTCTGCTAAAGAAGAACATCTGTTGCATCTTATGCAATTGGACGAAGCCCTTCGTGATGCCAACCTAATTATTGAAACACAGAAGAAACGCGTCAAAGCCCAATACGACAAGCATGTCAAGCCACACGTTTTCTCTGAGGGTGATCGAGTTCTCCTCTATGAACAAGATCATGATTTTCTATGAGCCAAAAAAATTAAGGCTATGTGGCGAGGCCCTTACGTCGTCAAACGAGTGTTGGAGAAGGGAGCCTATGAGTTAGTAGATTATGATGGCATTCCTTTGAGTGAACCAAGAAATGGGATTTACTTGAAGAAGTATTGTTGGGCCAGAGATATGATCACTTTTATGATGGTTATTATACACTTTTTCCGCATGTAAATATGTGTTTTCCATATTTTAAAGGAGCATTCTGAAGAATTTCATAATAAAATGGTATGATCGACATAAGGTGTGTATGATTCATGTTTAATGTCATTATTTAGTATCATTCATCATGTTTTATGATTTCCAAGAGATTATTCACGTTTTTTAGTGTTACAGGGTGAAAATGCAACATGTTTTTGCTTTCGGCACTTGATCTGGCACTCCTTCCAGCACTCGTTCTAGTACAAGATCCGGCACTCTGTCCAGCACTTCGTATTGCACAAAAACGGAGGGCGACTTGGCAGTTATGGAATTGGTGTCCAGTGATGGGAAAATCAGGGAAGTGGGTTTTGTTTATGGTTTCCCCCTCTAGCTACTGAGCTTTCGACAACTTAGTTTCAGTTGTCCAAGAGGGTGATTATTGGCTCGCTCTGTTTTATCTGTTAGGGCATCATTTATTGTAATTTGCTGAATTTAGAAGTGGTTCGACCCTTCTGTGGTCGACCACTTGGTCTGTAAACATTATAAATACCACCAAGGTGGTTATACATAAGTTAAGCATCAGATACATCAGTGTGATAGGGACAAATACATTTTTACTCTGTTTTGAGTTTTTACAATGCCAGATTATGCCAAAACTATGTTTTTTAGTTTTTATGGTAAATTCGACCTGTTGAGTTCGTGGTGTTCTTTTAGAGAGTGACCACGACTTGTTGGGGGGGGCACCAATAGTCTGGTGACTATCTTTTTGAAGTTCATGCATTTCATAATATAATTGTTCTCTTTATTTTTCTGTACATGCATATTTTTATTGTGTTAATTAGTTTCTTGTAGTTTAATTGTTTTGATTCTCTTTTGCAGGTCAGAATGATGAGATGTGTTAACATGCATTGATAGTGTAGATTAGGAACAGACTCCCAAGTCTCTAGACTAACCCCATGCGCAATTAGATGTTAGATTATGCTTTTAGTTATGATTTTCTAGTCAAGTTTAAAACAGAGTTTTAATTAGAATAGAACATAGTTTTTATTTGGGTTCTCTTCGACAAGGATTTGATGGATGGATAGAGTTAATTCCAGTTTTTAATTATAGCTTGCTTATCTCATTTTTATATAGATCTTGTTTAATCAGTTGTTGGTTAATGTATATGGTTAGTTTACTTTTCAATATCATACTTTAATTTATGTTTTTAATCATTTCCTTATTGCAGTTTGAATTGTTAGAATAGACATAGCATAGTTTCATTTTACGTCATTTCCTTTCCTAGAATTAAATTGCAATTGTAGTTCTTAGTTAATGATTGAGTTTAAGTATGAATTTGTCTTATGTAGTATAGAATTATAATGATGATCTCGTTATTTTGTTGATGGTTTATACATGAATATGCAGGGTATCTAACATTGTTTTGTCATGGCTAAACTCTCCTTGGATTGTTTAATCCATACCTTTCACTTTGCCATTGAGATTAGTGTTGAGCTTATACCATTGGAATTGTCCTTTGTTGTCAAGTGCCATCGAGATATTATCCGACACCAAAGACATTCACACAACCACCAGCATTATATTTGAATTGTCATAGGTTAAAAGATAGTTTTCCTCTTTTCATAGATTAAGAAATAGTTTTCTTGCTTTCATAGATTAGAATAAAGTTTTATTGTTGTTGTAGGATAGATAGACTTTGATTTGATAGATTAGATAGTAGGTTTCTCATCATAGATTAAGCATTAGTTGGCGGTTCTTCTTTCTTTCAATAAGATAGATTTCCTTTCATGCATTAGAAATAGTTTTTCATTAAGCATTTAGTCCACTTGCCTCTTAGGCTAGATAGTTGTTCAATGAGAAGTTTTAACTTGATTGCTTGTAATAGTTAGTTGTCTTTTCTTACTTGTCCATTTTCTTTAGTAGGTTATTTAGTTGTCTTTGATTACTTGTTCATTCGATTTAGTAGGTTAGTTAGGTCTCTTTGCTTGCTTGTTCATTTAATTTCTTTCATAGAGTAGTTACTCATTGAATATAGGTTGGCAAGTTAAAGTAGTTTGCTTTTATCATTTCCTTGTTTTGCTTTTGCTTATTGTTTATTGTTGAACTAATTTGCTTTACATAGGGTTTTTACTTTCTTTCTTAGGACTATCCATCGACCCTTGGCCTAAAAGTACTTAGGTTACATAGTTTCAAGTTTCTTAGTAGGGTTTTCTAATTAGATAGTTTTGCTTGAGTATATTAGCCTTAGATAGCTACCTTCCTTAGTTAGACTATACTCCTACCAGCCTTCTACCTTTGGCATATATTTTTCTACAACTCTAAGTTTACTTGCCCCGGGTTGACAATTTAATTGAGGGTTTTTACTGTGTTTTTAGTGCATATACAACACCCATCAAGTACTATGCTTAGACTATCTTTGCATGAGTGCTTGTATTTTTACTATATCATACTTATGTGTGCTACTTTTGTGTGCTTTTTCGTTATTTGGTTTCTACCCTCGACCACTTACCTTGCGTTGTGCTTGGTTTCCAGATGTCGTAGTTTTCTCTACCCCACATTGGCTTCGTCGATGGCGCTAGTCGTAGTACTCAGAACCTAGCTTCTGGTGCATGGGCAATCTATGCACCTACAAACGAACTTATCAGTCTACACGGTGTTTGCCTCGGTCATGCAACCAATAATATTGCATAATATAGCTCAGTCATCAAATTATTGATCGATGTTATTTCACTTGGTATCTGTCACCTCGTTATACGACTTGATTCACAGCTAGTAGTGCTACAGTTAAGTAATGTCTATGTTATCTGAAGTCGTACTTTGTTATGGGTATATCTACGAATTCACCTCTTGGAACGTTATTTTCATTATATCGAGTATCAGCACATTCCTAGATGTCTAAATACATTAACTTATGCATTAGCTAATTATGTGTTAGATAAACATCTGAGACATTTATAAATTCAATCACACATCACATGTATTATACAAAGAAAAATAAGCCAGTAGAAGCCTCATGTATATATATAACAATAAAAGTTTGTTACAAAAAAGATTGTTTTTTCGTCCGAAGACCAAAATATCAAAATACGAAGCTCACAGCTTCTACAAAATGGCATCATGGATACTTCTCATGGTAACACACTACTGCTCATGCTACCCTATGGAGCAATCATCTCAGTGAACCAGACACACCTACGGTGTGGCGCTGGTAACGCCTCGGGATCTTGTCGATCGAGATATCTGGGATGTCTGCAATCAAACCCTCTAGATTATGCTTGATTACTTCATAATCGCCCGCATACCATCCTACCACTACAGCTCCTTCCCCTCGCCTCTGGATAGGGGATGTGCCCGGATGCCGATATGGCCCTATATCTGCATGGTCAAAATGTTTTGATTAGTCATTGGATTCGAAACATAAAAAATATTTGATAATCAAAAATTTTACAAGAAACACCATAAAAGAAAAATATTTTTCTTACCTAGGTCCCCCTACTGAGAACCTTCTGGTAGAACCAAGTTGGGTTCATTGTGAAAATCCATCTCAGAATATGCATAATCATCAATCATCAAGATTTGAGGCTCCAGCCAATCAAAAAATGTATCGTTGTATTTTATAATGGGACCCACTACATGCCGAGACATGAGATCACACCACCGTTTCATCTGCGGATCTCGTGACGCTGGTATATTCCAATCTAATTGTAGGAGTAAATGAGGTATTATTTCTAGGAAGAAAGATACCAAAATGGATCCATACCCAAATTTCTTCAATTTCCCATTCTTGCTCTTGGTCAACTGTCTCTTCATACTACAAAGAAGACCATTGCACCAGTTGAACACATGAGGTTCTGTGCATTCAATGGAATACTGAAAATAGCTCTGTAGAGCCATGTGCGGAGAGGCACTCCCCTCTATCCATGAAATACTAAAGAGAATGGTACCCACTACATGCTGGGACATGAGATCACACCATCGTTTCATCCGCGGATCTCGTGACGCTGGTATATTCCAATTTAACTGTAGGAGTAAATGAGGGATTCTTTCTAGGAAGAAAGATACCAAAATAGATCCATACCCAAATTTCTTCAGTTCCCCATTCTTTCTCTTGGTCAACTGTATCTTCATACTACAAAGAATAACATCGCACCAGTTGAACACATGAGGTTCTGTGCATTCAATGGCATACTGAAAATAGCTCTGTAGAGCCATGTGCGGAGAGGCACTCCTCTCTATTCGTGAAATAGTAAAGAGAATGGTTATGAGAGTCAGATCATGAACACTTATAATAGACACTTTACCTTTGCGCCTCTCGGCCTCAGGTTCACAATGCCGACGAATGTACTCACTCATCAGAAAACCACCACCTCGACCCCCTGTTAAAGTCACAAGTTCCCCATGACGGGATAGCCCCGTCAAAAAGTAAATATCTTTGATGTCCAAGGAAATAACATGAACACCCACATGAAATACTTGTTGGTCCACATCCCACATATGGACCAGATATTCCAATAGTCTCAGTTGAGCTCTCATGCCCTAGATATTGAAGAACTTTAACAAACCACACTATCGTAGGGCATTTACGCTGCCCAGATCATTTAAAGCCATAGCATCATCATCTTAATTCTCTCTTTATCTCCACTCTAACATTTTTGAAATCAAAATACCTACATGGAAAGGAAAGAAAGAAGTTAGCACCTTCAACAATCATTTTTTGGAATTCTTTTTGGTCCAATGCATCATTTTCTTTTGGGTTTTCGGACGCCACAACTGGGTTTCAGTTACAGTGTGGGGTTTCCGTAGGTGAGCCATTGGGCACCTATGAAAATCCTTGATTTCCAAAGGTCCCGATATAGGTCACCTATGGCATCCCCAGCGCACGCCTACCGACCCAAAATTCACCCAAAAAATCATCTTTTAACCCATTAAAATGAATTTTAAACCAATGAAAAGGAAGAAGACAAGGTGCTTACTGTTTTCACACAAACCATTCACTGAATGATCACATGTGTGCTCCGCAGTCAACCGCTGAAATATGGGGTGAAAATAGGGTTTCTAGACAAGTTTTTGACCAAATGCAAATGGAATAGTAAAAATGAGTTTTTACCTCTATTTATCTCATTTTTTTAGTTTTCTAAAATATTTTATATCATTGAATATATTTTCTCAAAAACCTACAAGTCTAATAGTCTCGTGAGTGTTTTGTTTCTCACAGATGGGAAGATAAGGGTCCTGAACAATGCAGTATGGACAGCTTTTTGCGATTTGTTTTTCTATTCCATCGCATGTACGATTACTTTTTAGTGTTTTTTGGAAAAACCTCGAGCTTAGTATTTTTTCGTTCTCGTGCTTGAAAATTGATGAGAACATGACTGAGTATACTTTTGTCATCTTTTTGTACTCGTCATGGTAACACAAAAATAACAAAACTTACAGAGTAACCTTTAAGCTCTTTTCATACTCCATAAAAATGAAAATATTGTCGAGCAACCTTGTTCTTTTCATGCTCATAAAAGAATTTGAAGAAAACATTTGATGGGTGATATTTTATCACTTTTTCGGTCCTATCGAACTACTTTACGAAAAAGGAACTGGGAGAGTTCTCTTTAAGTGTTTTTCAGACTCTCAAAATATGAAAACCCCCGAGTTTTCTATCTTTGGACTCGTTAAACAAACATCGAAAGACCCACATGGGACCGAACCACTCCTTCTTAGGGTTCGTTAAAAATACTCTGAGGGACTCGTCCGAAGGATGAGATTACATTAACAAGCATATATTATCCTCCTCAATCTTGCATAAAAATAAAGAGGTATCCTTCCATCAATGACATTATCCATAAACCCCGAGTATCTTACAGTCCATACATCTTTTGATCTCTGTGTTTGTCCATTTTGTCACACCTCTAGCACACTTTACCCTTGTCTAGTCATCCCACTGATGCTAGATTCAGTTTCATGGTTGTTTCCACTTTGCATATCTCCCCAACCAAGGGCAGTCTTAAGTCTCACCACTCCTAGACTTCGTCCATGTTACTCATCAGTTCCTAATTTTATCCAGTAGATTTCATGAAGCCCTCCACTTCTCAAAGTCACGTCTCCCATTCTGTCGACATCAGCACAATTTCTAGACAGACGATAATATCTTAACTATCATTACCTTTACAATGAGAAGTCTCGGACGGCACATAGAGAACCATCATTTCTCTCTATTTTCGTTGACCCCCACTACATTCGACTTCAACACTTTCTCATGTTGCGGTCGGTCTTACTTTTTTACTATTACAGTTGTTTTCATATTTGTTGAAGACCTCTGAAAATTGTTAGGCCATCAATGCCTGTGAATCCTCGACACTTCTTATAGGTGTCATCGCCTCTTTTCAGAGTTTATTGACCATCATAATCATCCTCTGCTATTCAACATTCCCCCGAGGGTGTTGTAGTTATCTACATCAATGTACAACTTCAGTTACTGTATTACACAATTTTTGAGTTACATGACACAAGCATGGGGCATGCCTACCTCGTTTGTACACAGTTTTATTTTCACACCTTGCAAAAGGTTTGGGTCCTACAGCTTCCCCTCTCCCTCTAATGGGTCACTCTTGCAACTCCCTCATCTCTCTTTCTTACAGTGATACTCTCAGTAGAAGAAACATTGATGTATTTCGGCTATACGTATGCTCCTAACCTCATACATCAGGGGGCATCTGTTATCACTGAAATTTCATCTGCAAATGGTTACAGGAATCTAGCATCTCCAAACACCTATTAGTTCATCCATGGACCAAAAATTCATTTCCAAAAGGTCCAAAACTATGCAACCAGTAAAAAAATCAGCATGCGCTAAGACTACACAAGAAGCGCATGCACATGCACCATCTAGAAGCAAAAGAAAAGAGAACATGTGCACGAGGTGCAACTGTGGACACAAAAAACTGCTCACCCCTCAGAATGGCGCATTTATGATATTGGTCAGCCTTCCACCCACTTCTGGTTCAGCTTCCAAGTCAATTTGACACCCAAATCTCAGTTGAATCTGACTGGGGGGCTGGTCAAAGACCTAATGGTTCCATAAAGGGCCCCTTGTTCACACTAAAGACTGGTTGAATAATGCCTCAAAGCTATGCTATAAAAGGATTCCATGGGTGCACTATATTTCCAAGGAATTCATTTGTATTGTTATGTTGTCTATATTCTCTTGGAGGATCCTCTTTCCTTATCAAGAGCATACAAGCACCATTTCATTGAGCCATTCACATCACCTATTGACTGAATGAGCTTGGGATTTCTTCACCATTTCCTTCAAGTTTTCTAGTTGTAAGAAGAGATCAATCTTTGGGGGTTCAAGAGACCTCCCTTGGAGGAAGAGGAGAACCATAAGTCTCCCTTTCTCTTTGGTGTTTTCTTTCCACTAATACAATACTATCCATTGGTGGCATGAATGTTGTTGGTTTTTTATCTTAATATACTTATGCACTTTAGTTTAGTTTCTTTTATTGTTCTTAGCTTAGTTTTTTTCTTATTTCTTATGCTTGATGTTTCTAACTCTTGCATTCACTATTGTCTTGCCTAGCTAACCCAACTAGGCTTGTAAGCGTCTTCATTTTGCTCATTTAGGTGACAAAGGAGACATAACACTCCTCAACTAGCATTTCAGATACAAGTTGTCGTCAAAACCAAAAACATTTGTAGAACCGTTATTGACGAGGGAGCCTCAACATGCATCATGTCTATCACTTGCTGGCGAGCCATTGGTTCTCCTCCTCTCACCGAATCACACAACACCCTTAAGGCCTTCAATGGATCTAGTTTTAAGCCCTATGGTGTCCTTCCCTCATTGCCCATTACATTGGAAGGAAAAATGGTCAACGCCAAGGTCGAGGTATTTGATGCACCTCTCGATTATAACCTCTTTATTTTACGCAGCTGGATCAATTCCATGCATGCGGTTGTGTCCACACTTTTCCACGTGTTACGTTTCCCACACCAAGGAAAGGTGGTTACTGTTGACCAGCTAGCCTTTTTCAATTTTGATTCACGTACCAGCAATGTATCTTTCATTTCGAAGACACCTCCTGGGTATGCGAATGTCGGTGTGGGTCTTCTTAAATATTCCACTTTGATGGGTACTTTCCCCATTCCACCACCCAATATTCCACCTCCTTTTGTCACCTCGATCAACAATATTTCCACCTCTATTTGAGAAACCCCTGCATCTTATGACCCATGGATAGTACCCAACCCCGGTAATTATCTTCGCTATGGCGAACAAATTCCTTTGAGTCCGGTTGAATCGGCTTATCAAGCCATTCAATCGACAACCCCTTCTACCCCCTCTCTTGGTGATTCATCTTCGGATCCATTCCATGTCATTTTTCCCACAGAAGAGATGATTATGTCTGTTATTTCCATGGAAGATACCCCATGGGACGATGGGAATCATCGTTCCATTCTCTTCCTCGAACAACACACCATTGAGAGCTCCCAACGGGTTTCGACTTCATCGACCGTTGTTGTCATTTCCTCTGTTCCCAAGTCTACCCACGATGTGATTTATGAAGGGAAATTGAGTAATATTTCACCCACTATTCTGCTTGACATATCCATTAAACCTGGAATTGTCAAAAATGTTCACATCAGAGCCACTTGTTCCGATGATGAGATCGTCACCTACAAAGCTATTTTTCAAGAGTTTTGTGACGTCTTCGCTTGGAGTTATGAAGAGATGTCAGGTATTGATCCTGATATCATTATACATGAAATCAATACATACCCGAACGCTAAACCCGTTCAGCAGAGACTTCGCCCAGTGCACCCCCGTAAAGCCACAGTTATTAAACTCGAAGTTGAAAAACTACTTAAGGCCGGTTTTATCTATCTGGTGGCTTTAACCAATTGGGTATCCAATCTCATTCTAGTCAATAAAAAACAAGGAACGATCCGTTTTTGTGTTGATTATAGGGATATTAATAAATCTTTTCCCAAAGACAAATTTCCAACCCCCTTCGTTGACCAAATCATCGACGATTGCGCTGGGAGTGAAATATTCTCATTAATGGATGGTTTCTCCGGCTATAATCCGATCAACATTTTACCCGTGGATCAACATAAAACTTCTTTTATTTGTCCTTGGGGTACTTTCACCTACCGAAAACTTCCTTTTGGTTTAAAGAACGTTGGCACGACTTTTCAGCGTTCCATGTCCTATGCTTTCCATGATATAAAGCACATAGTACAACCATATATTGATGATCTACCAACGCATTCCATGTGTCGCCAAAACCATCTGGCCCATTTCCAAGCCATTTTCCTCCACTGTCATTACTACTATATTCGCTTAAACCCACACAAATGCATTTTTTGTGTGGATTTTGGACGACTTATAGGTTTTATTGTGTCACATCAAGGAATTAGGGTGGATCCTTTGAAGGTTGAGGCCATCCTTAACTTACCTCCTCCTTCCACCTTATGCCATCTCCAAAGTTTGCAAGGGAAGGCAAAATTTTTGTGTCAATTCATCCCAAACTACGCCGAGTTAACACTAGGATTCACTCGTCTGTTAAAGAAGCATTACGAGTTCATTTGGGACGAAATGGCCAACAAAGCCTTCGAAGCTTTGAAACTTTCCCTTACATGAACTCCACTTCTTTTCCCTCCGGATTATGGTCGAGACTATTTCCTTTACCTCACTGCTTCGGACTCTACCATTGCCATGATTTTAGTCCAAGAAGATGATTCGCATGACGAACATGTCATATACTATTTGAGTCGGAGTCTCATGACTACCGAAGCCAAATATCTACATGTGGAAAAACTGGCCTTGGCGGATGTTCAAGCTGTCCAACTTTTCGTCACTATATCCTACTACGCAAGACCACCGTTATTTCTGCTTGCAACCCTATCCAACACATTTTGACACGCCAATTTCTAGGGGGAAAGTACTCCAAATGGATCATAATCCTCCAAGAGTTTGACTTAGAGTTTGAACACACTAAGTCGAACAAGTCACTGGTTTTTTTCGAACTGATATGTGACCTTCCCTCCAATGAGACAAAAAATGTGGCAGAGGATTCTTTACCTGATGAATCCCTTTTTTTTATCATCTCTGATGACGCTTGGTATGGAGATATAATCATTTATCTCCAGACTCAAACTTTCCAGCCTGACCTCTCTAGTACAGACCATCGTCGCATCCACTATCAAGCCCGTCAATACATAATTCTCGGTGACACTCTTTATCGTCATGGTATTGACACTATTTTCCAACACTCTCTCACCTTTGATGAGGCTGAGAAAGCTTTGAATGACTACCACTCTGGAGCATGTGGTGGTCATATGTCTGGGTATGCCACTACGCAAAATATCTTACGCGTAGGGTACTTCTGGCCTTCTTTGTTTAAAGATTGTATAACTGTGGTCCAGAAGTGCCATGCTTGCCAAACATATAACAACAAAATAAGATCTCGCCCCGCTCCCTTACATCCTGTAGTTTCCGTTGGACCTTTCACTAAATGGGGTATAAATTTCATGACATGTAACCCTCACTCAGTCGGGGGGCATGGATACATTATTGTAGCCATGGATTATTTTACAAAATGGGCCGAGGCGATGCCTACATTTGACAACATGGGAAAAACTGCATCCCTATTCATATTCAATCACATCATCACATGATTCAGAATCCCACAGGCTATCATCACTGATCACGGTAGCCACTTTTGAAACTTTATGATGTCTGAGCTTACAGACAAGTTGGGTCTTCGACATGAAAACTCAACCCCCTACTATCTGCAGGCCAATGGCCAATTTGAAGCGATAAACAATGTTCTTATCACCATGCTTCGATGGATTATAGGAATTCACAAAACAAGTTGGCACACAATGTTGTTTTTAGCATTATGGGCCTATTGGACATCCGTGAAGCCTGCCATGGGATTTACCACCTTCCAATTAGTGTACGGGATAGAAGTTGTACTACCAATTGAATGTGAGATACCATCATTGAAGCTAGCCATTGAACTTCTACCAAACACTTCCGCTAAAGAAGAACGCCTGTTGTATCTTATGCAATTGGACGAAGCCCGTCGTGATGCCACCCTAATTATTGAAACCTAGAATAAACGCATCAAAGCCCAATACGAAAAGCATGTCAAGCCACACATTTTCTCTGAGGGTGATCTAGTTCTCCTCTATGAACAAGATCATGATTTGCTAGGAGCTGGAAAATTTGAGGCTATGTAGCGAGGCCCTTACATCGTCAAATGAGTGTTGGAGAAGGGAGCCTACGAGTTAGTAGATTATGATGGAATTCCTTTGAGTGAACCAAGAAATGGGCTTTACCTGAAGAAGTATTGTTGGGCCCGAGATATGATCACTTTTATTATGGTTATTATACACTTTTGCCACATGTACATATGTGTTTTCCATATTTTAAAGGAGCTTTCTAAAGAATTTCATGATATGATCAACATAAGGTGTGTATGATTCATGTTTAATGTCATTATTGAGTATCAGTCATCATGTTTTATGATTTCCAAGAGCAGATGAACATGTTTTTTAGTGATACAAGGAGAAAATGCAACACGTTTCTACTTCTGGCACTTGATCTGGCACTCCTTCCAGTAGTTGTTATAGTACCCGATCCGGCACTCTGTCCAGCACTTCGTACTGCACAAAAACAGAGGGCGACTTGGCGGTTATGGAATTGGTGGCTAGTGATGGGAGAATTGGAGATGTGGGTTTTGTTTATGGATACCCCCTCTAGCTACTAATCTTTTGACAACTCAATTTCAGTTGTCCAAGAGGGCGATTATTGGCTCGCTCTGTTTCATCAATTAGGGCATCATTTATTGTAATTTGCCGAATCTAGAAGTGGTTCAACCCTCCTGTGGTCGACCACTTGGTCTATAAACATTATAAATACCACTGAGGTGGTTAGACATAAGTTAAGCATCAGATACATCAGTTTGATAAGGACAAATATGTTTTTACTCTATTTTGAGTTTTTACAATGCCAGATTATGCCAGAACTGTGTTTTTGAGTTTTTATGGTGAATTCGACCTGCTGAGTTTGTGGTGTGCTTTTAGAGAGTGACCACGACTTGCTGGGGGGGGGCACCAGCAGTCTGGTGACTATCTTTGTGTTGTTCATGCATTTCATAATTTAATTGTTCTCTTTATTTTTCTGTACATGCATATTTTTATTGTGTTAATTAGTTTGTTGTAGTTTAATTGTTTTTATTCTATTTTGCAGGTTAGAATGATGAGATGTGTTAACATGCATTGATATTGTAGATTAGGAACAGACTCCCAAGTCTCTAGACTAACCCCATGCGCAATTAGATGTTAGATTATGCTTTTATTTATGATTTTATAGTCAAGTGTAAAACAGAGTTTTAATTAGAGTAGAACATAGTTTTTATTTGGGTTCTCTTCGACAAGGATTTGATGGATGGATAGAGTTAATTCCAGTTTTTAATTATAGCTTGCTTATCTCATTTTTATATAGATCTTGTTTAATTAGTTGTTGGTTAATGTATATGGTTAATTTACTTTACAATATCATAGTTTAATTTATTTTTTTAATCATTTCCTTATTGTAGTTTGAATTGTTAGAATAGACATAGCATAGTTTCATTTTACGTAATTTCTTTTCCTGGAATTAAATTGCAATTGTAGTTCTTAGTTAATTATTGAGTTTAAGTATGAATCTTTCTTATGTAGTATATAATTATAATGATGATCTTGTTATGTTGTTGATGGTTTATACATGAATATGCAGGGTATCTAACATTGTTTTTTCATGGCTAATCTCTCCTTGGATTGTTTAATCCATACCTTTCACTTTTCCATTGAGATTAGTGTTGAGCTTATACCACTAGAATTTTCCTTTGTTGTAAAGTGACATCGAGATTTACCCGACACTGAAGACATTCACACAACCACCAGCATTATATTTGAATTGTCATAGGCTAAAAGATAGTTTTCCTATTTTCATAGATTAAGAAATAGTTTTCTTGCTTTCATAGATTAGAATAAAGTTTTATTGTTGTTGTAGGATAGATAGACTTTGTTTTGATAGATTATATAGTAGTTTGCTCATCATATATTAAGAATTAGTTGGTAGTTCTTCTTGCTTTCAATAAGATAGATTTCCCTTCATGCATTAGAAATAGTTTTTCATTAAGCATTTAGTCCACTTGCCTCTTAGGCTAGATAGTTGTTCAATGAGAAGTTTTAATTTGATTGCTTGCAATAGTTAGTTGTCTTTTCTTACTTGTCCATTTGCTTTAGTAGGTTATTTAGTTGTCTTTGCTTACTCGTTCATTTGATTTAGTAGGTTAGTTAGGTGTCTTTGCTTGCTTGTTCATTTACTTGCTTTCATAGGGTAGTTACTCATTGAATATAGGTTGTCAAGTTAAAGTAGTTTGCTTTTATCATTTCCTTATTTTGCTTTTTCTTATTGTTTATTGTTGAACTAATTTTCTTTACATAGGGTTTTTACTTGCTTTCTTAGGACTATCCATTGACCCTTGGCCTAAACATACTTAGGTTACATAGTTTCAAGTTTCCTAGTAGGGTTTTCTCATTAGATAGTTTTGCTTGAGTATATTAGCCTTAGATAGTTGCCTTCCTTAGTTAGACTATACTCCTACCAGCCCTCTACCTTTGGCATATATTTTGCTACAAATCTAAGTTTACTTACCCCGGGTTGACAATTTAATTGAGGGTTTTTACTGTGTTTTTAGTGCATATACAATACCCATCAAGTACTATGCTTAGACTATCTTTGCATGAGTGCTTGTATTTTTACTATATCATACTTATGTGTGCTACTTTTGTGTGCTTTTTCATTATTTGGTTTCTACCCTCGTCCGCTTACCTTGCGTTGTGCTTGGTTTCCAGATGTCGTAGTTTTCGCTACCCCACATTGGCTTCGCCGATGGCGCTAGTCGTAGTACTCAAAACCTAGATTCTAGTGCATGGGCAATCTATGCACCTATAAACGAACTTATCAAACTACACGGTGTTTGCCTCAGTTGTGCAACCAATAATATTGCAGAATATAGCGCAGTCATCAAACTATTGACCGATGTTATTTCACTTGGTATCTGTCACCTGGTTATACGAATTGATTCGCAAATAGTAGTGTTACAGTTAAGTAATGTCTACGTTATCCAAAGTCCTACTTTGTTACGAGTATATCTACGAATTTGCCTCTTGGAACGTTATTTTGATTATATCGAGTATCAGCACATTCCTAGATGTCTAAATACATTAACTTATGCATTAGCTAATTATGTGTTAGATAGACATTTGAGACATTTATAAATCCAATCACACATCACATCTATTATACAAAGCAAAATAAGCTGGTAGAAGCCTCATGTATGTATATATATCAAAATATCAAAATACGAAGCTCACGGCTTCTACAAAATGGCATCATGGATGCTTCTCATGGTAACACACTACTTCTCGTGCTACCCTACGAAGAAATTGTCTCAGTGAACCAGACACACCTATGGTGTGGCGCTGGTAACGCCTCGGGATCTCGCCTATCAAGATATCTGGGATGTCTACAATCAAACCCTCTAGATTCTGCTCAATTGCTTCATAATTGCCTGCATCCCATCCTACCACTACAGCTACTTCCCCTCGCCTCTAGATAGGGGATGTGCCCAGAGGCCGATATGGCACTACATCTGCATGGTCAAAATGTTTTGATTAGTCATTGGATTGGAAACATAAAAAATATTTGATATTTTAAAAATTTACAAAAAACACCATAAAAGAAAAATGTTTTTCTTACCTAGGTCCCCCCACTGAGAACCTTCTGGTAGAACCAAGTAAGGTTCATTGGGAAAATCCATCTTGAAATATGTGTAATCATCAATCATCAGGATTTGAGGCTCCAGCCAATCAAAAAATGTATCGTTGTATTTTATAATGGGACCCGCTACATGCCGGGACATGAGATCACACCACCATTTCATCCGTGGATCTCGTGGTGCTGGTATATTCCAATCTAATTGTAGGCATAAATGAGGGATTCTTTCTAGGAAGAAAGATACCAAATTGGATCCATACCCAAATTGCTTCGGTTTCTCATTCTTTCTCTTGGTCAACTGTCTCTTCATATTGTAGAGAAGACCATCACACCAGTTGAACACATGAGGTTATGTGCATTCAATGGCATACTGAAAATAGATCTATAGAGCCATGTGCGGAGAGGCACTCCCCTCTATTCGTGCAATAGTAAAGATAATGGTTATGAGAGTCAGATCACGAACACTTCTGATAGACACTTTACCTTTGCGCCTCTCAGCCTCAAGTTCACAATGTCGATGGATGTACTCACTCATCGGAAAACCACCACCTCGACCCCCTGTTAAAGTCACAGGTTCCCCATGACAGGATAGCCTCATCAAAAATTAAATATCTTCGATGTCCAAGGAAAGAACATGAACACCCACATGAAATACTTGTTGGTCCACAACCCACATATGGACCAGATATTCCAATAGTCTCAGTTGAGCTCTCATGCCCTAGATATTGAAGAACTTTAACAAACCACACTGTCATAGAGCATTTACGGTGCCCGGATCATTAAAAGCCATAGAATCATTGTCTTAATGCTCTCTTTCTCTCCACTCCAACATTTTTGAAATCAAAATACATGCATGGAGAGGAAAGAAAGAAGTTAGCACCTTCAATCATCATTTTTTAGAATTCTTTTTAGTCCAACGCATCATTTTATTTTGGGTTTTCAGCCGCCACAACTAGGTTTCAGTTGTAGTGCGGGGTTTCCATAGGTGATCCATTGGGTGCCTATGGAAATCCTTGATTTCCAAAGGTTCGAATATAGGTCACCTGTAGCGGCCCCAGCGCATGCCTACCGGCCCAAAATTCACCCAAAAAATCATCTTTTAACCGATTAAAATGAATTTTAAACCACTAAAAAGGAAGAAGACAAGGTGCTTACCGTTTTCATGCAAACCATTCATTGAATGATCGCCTGTGCGCCCTACAGTCAACCACCGAAATATGAGGTGAAAACAGGGTTTCTAGACAAGTTTTTGACCAAATACAAATGGAATAGTAAAAATGAGTTCTTACCTCTATTTATCTCATTTTTTTATTTTTCTAAAATATTTTATATCATTTAATATATTTTCTCAAAAACCTACAAGTCTAATAGTCTCGTGAGTGTTTTGTTTCTCGCAGATGGGAATATAAGGGTCCCGAACAATGAAGTATGGACAGTTTTTTGCGATTTGTTTTTCTATTTCGTCGCGTGTATGATTACTTTTTAGGTTTTTTTGGAAAAACCTCGAGCTTAGTCTTTGTTCGTTCTCGTGCTCGAAAATTGATGAGAACATAACCGAGTATACTTTTGTTGTCTTTTCATACTCGTCATGGTAACACAAAAATAACGAAACTTACGGAGTAACCTTTAAGCTCTTTTCACACTCCATAAAAACGAAAATATTGTCGAGCGACCTTGTTCTTTTCACGCTCGTAAAAGTATTTGAAGAAAACGTTTGATGGGCAATAGTTTATCACTTTTCCGGTCCTATCGAACTACTTTACAAAAAAGGAACTTGGAGAGTTCTCTTTAAGTGTTTTTCAGACTCTCAAAATATGAAAACCCCCGAGTTTTCTATCTTTGGACTCGTTAAACAAACATCAAAAGATCCACATGGGACCGAACCACTCCTTCTTAGGGTTCGTTAAACATACTCTGAGGGACTCAACTGAAGGATGAGATTACATTAACAAGAATATATTATCCTCCTCAATCTTGCATAAAAATAAAGAGGTATCCTTCCATCAATGACATTATCCATAAACCTCGA
This sequence comes from Picea sitchensis, assembly GCA_010110895.2. Classification (NCBI taxonomy): domain Eukaryota; kingdom Viridiplantae; phylum Streptophyta; class Pinopsida; order Pinales; family Pinaceae; genus Picea; species Picea sitchensis. Next base: position 51,998 of record SNQJ01S0034587.1, read on the forward strand.
GTATCTTACAGTCCATACATCTTTTGACCTCTGTGTTTGTCCATTTTGTGATGCCTCTGGCACACTTTACCCTCATCTAGTCATTCCACTGATGTTATATTTAGTTTCACAGTTGCTGCCACTTTGCATATCTCCCCAACCAAGGGCAGTCTTGAGTCTCACCACTCCTAGACTCCGTCCATGTTACTCATTAGTACCTGATTTTATCCAGTAGATTTCATGAATCCCTCCACTTCTCGAAGTCACGTCTCCCGTTCTGTCGACATCAGCACAGTTTCCAGACGGGCGACAATATCTTAACTATCATTACCTTTACAATGAGGAGTCTTGGATGGCACATAGAGAACCATCATTTCTCTCTGTTGTCGTTGACCCCCACCACATTTGACTTCAACACTTTCTCATGTTGCGATGGGTCTTACTTTTCGACTATTGCAGTTGTTTTCATATTTTCCTAAGACCTCTGAAAATTGTTAGGCCATCAATGCCTGTGAATCCTCGACACTTCTTATAGGTGTCATCACATATTTTCAGAGTTTATTGACCATCAGAATCATCCTCTTCTATTCAACATGCCCCCGAGGGTGTTGTAGTCATCTACATCAACGTACAACTTCAGTTATTGTATTACACGAATTTTGAGTTACATGACACAAGCATGGGGCATGTCTGCCTTGTTTGTACACAGTTTTATTTTTACACCTTACGAAAGGTTTGGGTCCTACAGGTTCCCCTCTCCCTCCAATGGGTTGCTCTTACAACTCCCTCATCGCTCTTTCTTACAGTGGTACTCTCAGTATAAGAAACATTGATGTATTTTAGCTATACATATTCTCCTAACCTCATACATCAGGGGGCATCTATTATCACTGAAATTTCATCTACAAATGGTTACAGGAATCTAGCATCTACAAATACCTATTAGTTCATCCATGGACCAAAAATGCATTTCCAAAAGGTCCAAAACTATACAACTAGTAAAAAAATCAGCATGCGCTAAGACTACACAGGAAGCGCATGCACATGCACCATCCAAAAGCGCAAGAAAAGTGCACATGTGCACGAGGTGCAACTATGGATGCAAAAAAATGTGCACCCATCAGAATGGTGCATTTATGATATTTGCCGGCCTTCCACCCACTTCTGGTTCAGGTTCCAAGTCGATTTGACACCCAAATCTTGGCTGAATTTGACTGGGGGGCTGGTCAAAGACCTAAGGGTTCCCTAAAGGGCCCCTTGTTCACACTAAAGACTGATTGAATAATGCCTCAAAGCTATGCTATAAAAGGATGCCATGGGCGCACTATATTTCGAAGGAATTATTTTGTATTGTTATGCTGCCTATATTCTCTTGGAGGATCCTCTTTCCTTATCAAGAGCATACAAGCACCATTTCATTGAGCCATTCACATCACCTATTTAGTGAATTAGCTTGGGATTTCTTCACCATTTCCTTCAAGTTTTCTAGTTGTAAGAAGAGCTCAATATTTGGGGGTTCAAGAGACCTCCCTTGGAGGAAGAAGAGACCCATAAGTCTCCCTTTCTCTTTGGTGTTTTATTTCCACTAATACAATCCTATCCAATGGTGGCATGAATGTTGTTTGTTTTTTATCTTAATATACTTATGCACTTTAGTTTAGCTTCTTTTATTGTTCTTATCTTAGTTCTTTTCTTATTTCTTATGCTTGATGTTTCTAACTCTTGCATTCACTGTCATCTTGCCTAGTTAACCCAACTAGGATTGTAAGCATCTTCATTTTTCTCATTTAGGTGACAAAGGAGACACAACACTCCTCAACTAGCGTTTCATATACAAGTTGTCTTCGAAACCAAAAACATCTGTAGAACCGTTATTGACAAGGGAGCCTCAACGTGCGTCATGTCTATCACTTGTTGGCGAGCCATTAGTTCTCCTCCTCTCACTGAATCACACAACACCCTTAAGGCCTTCAATGGCTATGGTTTTAAGCCCTATGGTGTCCTTCCCTCATTGCCCATTACATTGGAAGGCAAAACGGTCATTGTCAAGGTCAAGGTCTTTGATGCACCTCTCGATTATAACCTCTTACTTGGCCACAGCTGGATCAATTCCATGCATGCGGTTGTGTCCACACTTTTCCATGTGTTACATTTCCCACACCAAGGAAAGGTGGTTATTGTTGACCAGCTGACCTTTTTCAATTCTGATTCTCGTACCAGCAACATATCTTTCAATTCGAAGACACCTCTTGGGTATGCGAATGTCGGTGTGGGTCTTTTTAAATATTCCACTTTGATGTGTACTTTCCCCATTCCACCACTCGATATTCCACCTCCTTTTGTCACCTTGATCAACATGATTTCCATCTCTATTAGAGAAACCCCTACATCTTATGACCCATGGATAGTACCTGACCCCGGTGATTATCTCTGCTATGGCGAACAAATGCCTTTGATTCCAGTTGAATCAGCTTATCAATTCATTCAATTGACAACCCCTTCTACCCCCTCTCTTGGTGATTCATCTCTGGATCCATTCCACATCATTTTTCCCACAGATGAGATGATTATGTCTATTATTTCCATGGAAGATACCCCATGGGACGATGGGCATCATCGTTCGATTCTCTTCCTCGAACAACACACCATCAAGAGCTCCCAACGCATTTCGACTCTGTTGACCATTGTTGTCATTTCCTCTGTTCCTGAGTCTACCCATGATGTGATTTACGAAGGGAAATTGAGTAATATTTCACCCACTATTCCGCTTGACATATCCATTAAACCTAGAATTGTCGAAAATGTTCACATCGGAGCCGCTTGTTCCGATGATGAGATCGTCACCTACAAAGCTATTTTTCAAGATTTTTGTGACATATTCACTTGGAGTTATGAAGAGATGTCAGGTATTGATCCTGATATCATTATACATGAAATCAAGACATACCAAAACACTAAACCCGTTCGGCAGAGACTTCGCCTAGTGCACCCCTGTAAAGCTGCGGCTATTAAACTCGAAGTTGAAAAACTTCTCAAGTCTGATTTTATCTATCCAGTGGCTTTAACCGATTGGGTATCCAATCTCATTCTATTCAATAAAAAACAAGGCACGATTCGTGTTTGCGTTGATTATAGGGATATTAATAAAGAGATTCCCAAGGAAAATTTTCCAACCCCCTTCGTTGACCAAATCGTCGACGATTACGCCAGAAGTGAAATCTTCTCATTAATGGATGGTTTCCCTGGCTATAATCATATTAACATTTTACCTATGGATCAACATAAAACTTCTTTTATTTGTCCTTGGGGTACTTTCCCCTACTGGAAACTTCCTTCCAGTTTAAATAACGTTGGCGTGACTTTTCAGCGTGCCATGTCCTATGCTTTCCATGATATAAAGCACATAGTACAACCATATCTTGATTATCTACCAGTGCATTCCATGCATCGCCAAGACCATCTAGCCCATCTTCGAGCCATTTTCCTCCGCTGTCGTTACTACTGTATCCTCTTAAACCCACACAAATGCATTTTTTTTGTGGATTCTGGACGACTTCTAGGTTTTATTGTGTCACATCAAGGAATTAGGGTGGATCCTTTGAAGGTTGAGGCCATTCTTAACTTACCTTCTCTTTCTACCTTACGCCAGCTCCAAAGTTTGCAAGGGAAGGCAAACTTTTTGCGTCGATTCATCCCAAACTACGCCGAGTCAACACTAGGATTCGCTCTTCTGTTAAGGAAGCATTACGAGTTCATTTGGGAGGAAACTGCCAACAAAGCCTTCGAATCTTTGAAACTTTCCCTTACATGAACTCCACTACTTTTCCCTCTGGATTACAGTCGAGACTATTTCCTTTACCTCACCGCTTTGGACTCTACTATTTCCATGATTTTAGTCCAAGAAGATGATTCGCATGATGAACATGTCATATACTATTTGAGTCAGAGTCTCACGACTACCCAAGCCAAATATCTACATGTGGAAAAACTAGCTTTGGCGGTTGTTCAAGCTATCCAACTTTTTGACACTATATCCTACTACGCAAGACCACCGTTATTTCTGCTTGCAACCCTATGCAGCACATTTTGACACGCCAATTGCTAGGGGGCAAGTACTCCAAATGGATCATAATCCTCCAAGAGTTCAACTTAGAGTTTGAATGCGCTAAGTCGAAGAAGTCACTGGTTTTTTCCGAACTGATACGTGACCTTCCCTTCGCTGAGACAAAAAATGTGGCAGAGGATTCTTTACCTAATGAATCCCTTTTTTTTATCAGCTCTGATGACGCTTGGTATGGAGATATCATCATTTATCTCTAGACTCAAACTTTCCAGCCCGACCTCTCTAGTACAGACCGTCGTCGTATCCACTATCAATATCGTCAATACATAATTCTCGGTGACACTCTTTATCGTTGAGGTATTGACACTATTTTTCGATGCTCTCTCACCTTTGATGAGGCTGAGAAAGCTTTGAATGACTTCCACTCTGGAGCATGTGGTGGTCATATGTCTGGGTATGCCACTGTCCAAAATATCTTATGCGTAGGTACTTCTGGCCTTCTTTGTATAAAGACTATATAGCTGGGGTCCAGAAGTGCCATGCTTACCAAATGTATAACAACAAAATAAGATCTCACCCCGCTCCCTTACACCATGTAGTTTCCATTGGACATTTCACTAAATGGGGTATTGATTTCATGACATGTAACCCTCACTCAGTTGGGGAGCATGGATACATTATTGTAGCCATGGATTATTTCACAAAACAAGCCGAGGCGATGCCTACATTCAACAACACGGGAAAAACTGCAGCCCTATTCATATTCAATCACATCATCACATGATTTGGAATCCCATAGTCTATCGTCACTAATCATGGTAGCCACTTTTGAAACTTCATGATGTCTAAGCTTATAGAAAAGTTGGGTCTTCAACATGAAAACTCAACCCCTTACTATCTGCGGCCCAATGGCCAATTTGAAGAGATAAACAAAGTTCTTATCACCATGCTTCGACGAATTATAGGAATTCATAAAACAAGTTGGCACACAATGTTGTTTTCATCATTATGGGCCTATCGGACATCCATGAAGTCTGCCACAGGATTTACCCCCTTCCAATTAGTGTACGGTATAGAAGTTTTTCTACCGATTGAATGTGAGATACCATCGTTGAAGCTAGCCATCGAACTTCTCCCAAACACTTATGCCAAAGAAGAACGTATGTTGTATCTTATGCAATTGGACAAAGCTCGTCGTGATACCACCCTAATTATTGAAACCCAGAAGAAACGCGTCAAAGCCCAATATGACAGGCATGTCAAGCCACGTGTTTTCTCTGAGGGTGATCTAGTTCTCTTCTATGAACAAGATCATGATTTGCTAGTAGCCGAAAAATTTGAGGCTATGTGGTGAGGCCCTTACATCATCAAACGAGTGTTGGAGAAGGGAGCCTACGAGTTAGTAGATTATGATGGCATTCCTTTGAGTGAACCAAGAAATGGGCTTTACTTGAAGACGTATTGTTGGGCCCGAGATATGATCACTTTTATGACGGTTATTATACACTTTTGCTGCATGTACATATGTGTTTTCCATATTTTAAAGGAGCTTTCTGAAGAATTTCATGATAAAACGGTATGATCGACATAAGGTGCGTATGATTCATGTTTAATGTCATTATTGAGTATCATTCATCATGTTTTATGATTTCCAAGAGTGGATTCATGTTTTTTAGTGTTACAGGGAAAAAATGCAACATGTTTCTGCTTCCGGCACTTGATTCGGCACTCCTTCCATCACTCATTCTAGTAATCGATCTGGCACTCTATCCAGCACCTCATATTGCACAGAAACGGAGGGCGACTTGGCAGTTATGGAATTGGCGGCCAGTGATGGGTGAATCAGGGAAGTGGGTTTTGTTTATGGTTTCCCCCTCTAGCTACTGAGCTTTCGACAACTCAGTTTCAGTTGTCCAAGAGGGCGATTAATGGCTCACTCTGTTTTATCAGTTAGGACATCATTTATTGTAATTTGCCGAATTTAGAAGTGGTTCGACCCTCCTGTGGTCAACCACTTGGTATGTAGATGTTATAAATACCACCGAGGTGGTTAGACATAAGTTAAGCATCAGATACATTAGTGTGATAAGGACAAATACATTTTTACTCTGTTTTGAGTTTTTACAATGCTAAATTATGCCATAACTGTGTTTTTGAGTTTTTATGGTGAATTCGACCTGCTAAGTTCGTGGTGTGCTTTTAGAGAGTGACCACGACTTGTTGGGGGGCCCACCAGTAGTCTGGTGACTATCTTTGTGTTGTTCATGCATTTCATAATTTAATTGTTCTCTTTATTTTTCTGTACATGCATATTTTTATTGTGTTAATTAGTTTGTTGTAGTTTAATTGTTTTGATTCTCTTTTGCAGGTTAGAATGATGAGATGTATTAACATGCATTGATCTTGTAGATTAGGAACAGACTTCCAAGTCTCTAGACTAACCCCATGTGTAATTAGATGTTAGATTATGCTTTTATTTGTGATTTTATAGTCAAGTTTAAAACAGAGTTTTAATTAGAATAGAACATAGTTTTTATTTGGGTTCTCTAAGACAAGGATTTGATGGATGGATAGAGTTAATTCCAGTTTTTAATTATAGCTTGCTTATCTCATTTTTATATAGATCTTGGTTAATCAGTTGTTGGTTAATGTAGATGGTTAGTTTACTTTTCAATATCATACTTTAATTTATGTTTTTAATCATTTCCTTATTGCAGTTTGAATTGTTAGAATAGACATAGCATCGTTTCATTTTACGTAATTTCCTTTCCTGGAATTAAATTACAATTGTAGTTCTTAGTTAATGATTGAGTTTAAGTATGAATCTTTCTTCTGTAGTATAGAATTAAAATGATGATCTCGTTATGTTGTTGATGGTTTATACATGAATTTGCAGGGTATCTAACATTGTTTTGTCATGGCTAAACTCTCCTTGGATTGTTTAATCCATACCTTTCACTTTGCCATTGAGATTAGTGTTGAGATTATACCACTGGAATTGTCCTTTGTTTTCAAGTGCCATCAAGATATTATCTGACACCGAATACATTCACACAACCACCAGCATTATATTTGAATTGTCATAGGTTAAAAGATAGTTTTCTTGGTTTCATAGATTCAGAAATAGTTTTCTTGCTTTCACACATTAGAATAAAGTTTTATTGTTGTTGTAGGATAGATAGACTTTTCTTTGATAGATTAGATAGTAGTTTGCTCATCATAGATTAAGCATTAGTTGGCAGTTCTTCTTGCTTTCAATAAAACAGATTCCCTTTCATGCATTAGAAATAGTTTTGCATTAAGCATTTAGTCCACTTGCCTCTTAGGCTAGATAGTTGTTCAATGAGAAGTTTTAATTTGATTGCTTGCAATAGTTAGTTGTATTTTCTTACTTGTCCATTTTCTTTAGTAGGTTATTTAGTTGTTTTTTCTTACTCGTTCATTTGATTTAGTAGGTTAGTTAGGTGTCTTTGCTTGCTTGTTCATTTACTTGCTTTCATAGGGTAGTTACTCATTTAATATAGGTTGGCAAGTTAAAGTAGTTTGCTTTTATCATTTCCTTATTTTTCTTTTACTTATTCTTTATTGTTGAACTAATTTGGTTTACATAGGGTTTTTACTTTCTTTTTTAGGACTATCCATCAACCCTTGGCCTAAAAGTACTTAGGTTACATAGTTTCAAGTTTCTTAGTAGGCTTTTCTCATTAGATAGTTTTTCTTGAGTAGATTAGCCTTAGATAGTTGCCTTCCTTAGTTAGACTATACTCCTACCAGCCTTCTACCTTAGGCATATATTTTTCTACAACTCTAAGTTTACTTACCCTGGGTTGACAATTTAATTGAGGGTTTTTACTGTGTTTTTAGTGCATATACAACACCCATCAAGTACTATGCTTAGACTATCTTTGCATGAGTGCTTGTATTTTTACTATATCATACTTATGTGTGCTACTTTTGTGTGATTTTTTGTTATTTGGTTTCTACCCTTGACTGCTTACCTTGCGTTGTGATTGCTTTCCATATGTCGTAGTTTTCACTACCCCACATTGGCTTCATCGATGGCGCTATTCGTAGTACTCGGAACCTAGCTTCTGGTGCGTGGGAAATCTATGCACCTACAAAAGAAATTATCAGTCTACACAGTCGTGCAACCAATAATATCGCATAATATAGCGTAGTCATCAAATTATTGACCGATGCTATTTCACTTGGTATCTGTCACCTGGTTATACGACTTGATTTGTAGCTAGTAGTGCTACAGTTAAGTAATGTCTATGTTATCCGAAGTCCTACTTTTTTATGGGTATATCTACGAATTCGCCTCCTGGAACGTTATTTTGATTACATCGATTATCATCACATTCCTAGATGTCTAAATACATTAATGAATGCATTAACTAATTATGTGTTAGATAGATATCTGAGACATTTATAAATCCAATCACACATCACATGTATTATACAAAGAAAAATAAGCCGGTAGAAGCCTCA